>JAQIXG010002131.1:0-18715 GCA_034700105.1 Oconnorella tubifera | reverse complement strand
AGTAAGTCTCTACAAACGTCACATAATTATACAACTTTTCCAAGCAATAAAAAGCGGTTTCAAAGTGATATGATTAAAACGAGCATTGATCAGACGCACTAGTCATTTCGGTGGTGCAGTGTAGGTGTTTATTTCGTATGTATTAAATGAATGTATTACTTGTGTTCTATGTATGTATTAAATGTATATATTAAATGTATGTATTATACCTTTATGTATTTTATATATGTATTACGCATGTATTAAATGTATGTATTAAGCCTTTTCCTACAAAGACTATTTTCATATTAAGCAATTATTCAAAAATTCAACTTAAATAACTGAACATTACTAGACTGTAGTTAGCAGATTGTCACTTAACATCACATCAGCACTAAACTGAAGTACTGATCGTTATTTAATGTCACATCAGCACAAGTACGTTACACTGATATAAAACGTATTACGTAACTGACGAGCACAAGAGTAAAGCAAAAACAATACTACATCAATAATAATCTAACTATATAAATAACACACGATTATATTGAAGCAAAATGAGTAAAAAAGGTTAACAATGAGTTAAAAAAAGGAAAGTCGTAGCAAAGAGGAATATCTGAGAAAAACATTAACGCGATAATAAAATCATTTGATTTTATTTGCATATTCGTTTGCTCGCTTAACGTCACATCAGCACAAAAACTCGTAAATGCGTAAAAGAAAGAGAATTAAAACGCAAACATTTTGTTCACTTAAACAAAAATAAATTAATTTGTTTTATAAAATTTAAGCAAATCCCACCAACATTTCAATTGATTGTCCTTCTTTAATGTCACAAATAAACTCGCACAAATAAACTCGTAAGAGAGCGTTTGCCTAATTACTATAATGTTGCAACTCGCAAAAGTACATAATTACAATGCTTAACGTCACATCAGCACGGAATAACTCAGAAATGCCAAATGCGTTCAGCAGTAAAACATATTTTATTGATATACACAAAAAAAACTGAATACAACAACTTAATTAAACTTTAAGAAAACTCGTCATCCTTCTTCATTCCATAATTCCTATCATTCGATTAAAGTCACATCAGCACAAATAAACTCATTATCATTAATTATAAAACCTGCAGCATTAAAAAACCCAAGATTTTTTTGATTTAAATCCTAAACAAATAAACTGATTTAACATAATGCCAGCCACTCAAACAGGTGACCCCTTGGTCATCTTATCAATCACATCAGAGGCAGTCTTTTCCAAATTCCAATTATTCTTCTGCAGTACAACCCTGCAATCATCTCGATGCTTGAACCCCCCCAACCTAAATATCTGCTCCACCTTTAAGAACTTAACTGCCCCCCCCACGTCCCCCCTGCACTGCCCCAGGGCCTCCCTACAGTCTCTACTTGTCACCCCATGAACACTTTTACGAAGCTGCTTTACTTTGCCTCTTATCTCGTCTGAATTTTGACTCGGCGGATTAAAAACGGAATTATCAATGGAATCATCTACGGAATTATTGTCGTACCAAGTAGCGATTCTACCGGAATTCTGAAGTTCGGAAATATTTGAATAATTCGACGATTCCGATTTTGTTTCATCGACAAAAGGTTTAACTTCCGCCGTTCTCTTGTTCTCTGTTCTTTGTCTGTCGGATGAACTGCGGAACACTTTTGATTCCCTCGCTGGGATGGGAGGGGGGGCGTCCCCATAGAAAACTGCCGAAGGGGAAGCTTTTGTCTTGTTCTTTCTTAACACGGCTTCGCTTTTTTCTATCTCCGAGCACGAATTCCGAGATTTTTCTCCTCTATTTATACTTACTTCCGATAGGGCGCCACGCAGCCAATCAAATGACTTGTTATCAGACATCGCTTGCTTCTGATTGGTCGATTCAAACTCACCGTCCAATGCTGATTGAGATCTTTCATGATTTATTTTTAATTGTTGATCACTTGTTAACGAACCAATCGTATTATCAAATTCGCTCGCGTTGCAATAAATCGACTGCGATTGATAGATAGATCCCACATTACCCGTCCAATCATCGCTCCAGTTGTCTACTTTACTGCTCCGTGATTGGTCAGTCTCTCGCGAGCTAAACGAATCGTAACTTCGCGTCGATGCGGGCGAACAATGCGTTTGAATATTCGCCCCAATTTCTATTTTAGATTCTACGAACGGATTGATTGTTTTTGGCGAAAAATGTCTCAATTCGCTGCTGATTTCAAATGGATCTAAAATTCTTTTTTCCCCCATAGGAGGGGGCAGGTACCCGTACTTATCAGCGATAGAACTGTCAAATATCGAAGTAGAGCGAGAGCTTTCACTAGTCGAACATTTTTTAATGGGTTTAGAAATTATCGGGGGTTCATCGCTTAGATCAATTAGGAGCCCTTCGCGCGGGGGGGTGTTTTTAACGGGGGAAGTTTTATTCGTGGGTTTTTTGACGGGGCTATCGTCGATTGCGGAAACTTGATTTTTAGATGTATCGGAAGATGGTTTATTTAGCGGTTTATAGTCGAAATGTTTTGTGCCGCGTGCACTGCGGTATATAAACGGTTCTGAGAGAAAATTAAAAATTGCAAGTGACTAAAGTAGATATTTGAGTCTGATTTAATTTTAAAACATTTATTTTATATTTGTTTCATTGTAGTATACAATGAAATAAAAATATTAGATGAAATCAAGAATATTATGAATCTGGGCCTTCTATTGTTCAGAGAAAGTGCTTTTAAATTGTAGATTGCAATATTTGTTTTGCATTTAATATATATGCATTTAATATATATTTCATTAATATTTATTCAATTAATATAAATATTGCATTAATATTTGTACAGAAAAAATAAAATGTTGCAAAAATTGAGACGATAAATAGCAAATGCTATCGCGTACAATGCAAATGTTAATCAAATGAATAACGTACTTTTATTAGCGCCATTTGATGCGCTATCAACAACACCAGCGATATCTGGCGGTTCCATTGGATTCTTTAGAAACATTCTACGTGCAAAATAATGAGAAATTATTAGACGCTTAACGTCACATCAGCACAAAAAGGTTATTTATTGACGTGTAGTGAACTAATTGAGTGGAAATCAAGTGATGAGTGAAAGCTTGACTCTTAACGCAGCACTGTCTTATAACGCAGCATTTCTTTCAGAATAATCTAGCAAGCGCCAAGTATAAAATATAAACCAAAGAATATGAAAAAAACAATAATAAAGAAACAACGATAAAATAATTAAAATTATAAAAAATAAATTGAAAAATTATCTTGCAAAATCAACCCTGGACATATTAACCCAAAAAATCAGTCTCAAATACATGAAAACACGACCATAAATACATTCATCTGACATAACAACACCAAATACATTAACCTGACAAATCGACCAAATCAATTCATTCCATAACCCTAAACTAATCCTAACCTCAATCCTAAATATTAATATTCAGAGCTTCATTGGGGAACATTTAGTCGAGTTTTGAATTAAAAGAAGAGCAGAATGCTTACTCATCAATCTTGCCCGGCTCACCCCAAATCTTTCCCTTGGCGTCTGCATGACCAGCGTGAATGAAACTGTTCTTTAACGGCTTACTTATGTCTTCTCCTAAAGAATTTAATTACATATTATTTATTTAATAATATATTCACTATATATATTTAATGAAGCAATGAAGCAATTTACTGGTCTTGAATTTAAAAATATTCGTAGCGTTTGCTTAATATCACATCAGCACAATTGGACAGTTAGAGGCGAGTTTGAAATGGTTGCGTGTTGAATTGCTTAACGTCACATCAGCACAAAAGTCAATATACTAACACGTTGTTAACTTGGTGTATAAATAAGCAAGTAATGTGTAAAAACTTAACTCTCTACAGATTAACATGAATCATTTTTATTTAAAAAACAATTTTATGAAATATAAATTTAAGGAAAATTATTTCTATACGACTAAATTAGATGACATTTTTTCTTATTAACTTATAAAATTATTACCAGTTCTTTTTCTCTGTGGGTCTAACAGTGAGTGGGGGAATTGTCCCAGTTCACATGTCCTTTTATTCTGTCCATACCACCAATAGCAATCAGGTCTTTGCGAAAAAGAACCACAACATTTAAAAAACACTCAAATAGGTATAATTAATAATGCAAAATTTTGTCAGAAAGTGTATTGTTGAACGTCACATCAGCACATTAAAGAAATAATGACTGTGTAAAGAATCTATACATATGCGCAGATTCTATACATATGCACTTGTTCTATACATATGTATAGATTCTATACATACGTACAGATTCTATACATATGGACATGTTCTATACATGTGTACAGATTCTATACGTATGTACAAATTCTATACATATAGACAGATTTCTGAAAATTGTATTAAATCACGCAATGCTTTTACGTTTTACTAGCACTACATTATTACAATCAGATGATATAATGGTCCAATGAAATAGCTGCAATAACCGCGCGCCTTGCACATTTTAACCAGAATCTGAGATCAAACTAGTTTTAAGTTAAGCAAGCTCCCTGGAATCAGTCATAAATATACTTTGTGCAAACCTATTACGTTACATCAATTAAATGGATCGAAAATAATATTCGTGGTTTGTCTGTTTGTTGATAATTGTTAATATCATTATAAATACTATAAAAAAATAAATAAATAAAAAAACCAGTTATAGCTTACTCTCCATCTATGATAGTAATGGTATCTCCTTGATCTATCTTTAGTTTGCCTGGTTCGTCTAGCTTACATAGAGCTTTCATTTCACGCGGTCTTACCTAGAGTGGAATAGAAACAAGAGTTAGTTGCTGGCGTCACATCAGCACAAAAAGGATATTATATGACAGGTGCATCGAAATTAAATGATGAATGAACGCTTAAATCTTAACGCGATTTTGTTTCATTTTTGAATCTGTCAGTCAATCAATCAGATAATCAGTCAGTCAATCAATCAGTCAATATATCAGTGACTCAATTAATCAATATATCTGACAGTCAGTTAAACAATTAATCAGTCTTTTAGGCAATCTAACTGCAAGCCAGTCAGTCTTTAAGTAATCAATGAAGCAGTCAATCAGTCAGTCAATCAGTCAATAAAACAATCATCCATCAGTCAGTCAATAAATCATTCAGTAGACAATCCTACACCAAGTAGAAAGTCACTCAATGCCTCAAATTAAAGTCTATCATACCATACCTTAGTCAACAATTCAGTCAATCATTCAATAAATCATCCAATCATCTAATCATCCAATCAATCAATCATCCAATCAATCAATAACACAATCAATCATCCAATCAATGCTACCTCACGTAAGAAGTCTTTAAGCGCCTCAAATGAAGGTCTATCATGGACCTTATGCGCCCAACATTGTATCATAAGTTGATAGACATCAGGGGGACAGTCTTGAGGTCTCTTCAGTCTCTCTCCCTCCTGGTCTATCTTCTGTAAGATCTATAACAGTACAAGTATTCAGTTAATTCTACTAGTTCTTGTCCATTTAATTTTGTTGTTTAATTAATTGTTTTTAGTTTATTTACTGCTTTGGTTTTCAAACGCACTGTCATCATTTATTTCCTTTCTTATCCGTCTTGTAGTGAAGTTGTTGATTTAATGGTTTGTTTTTAGATTAGTCGCTTATTTTTTTGTTGCTTGTTTGTTTGTCGCTTATTTCTTTATCGCTGAATTGTTTGTTGCATATTTGTTTGTCGCTTATTTGTTTGTTGCTGATTTGTTTGTTGCTGATTTGTTTGTTACTTATTATTTTGTTATTGATTTGTTGCTGATTCATTGCTTGTTTCTTTGTTTATTGTTTATATTGTTATTATTGCTTATCTCTTGCTTATTTACCGTTATCTAATCAGACTAATTAGATATGCATCTACTAGAAATACAATTGTTTTAAATACAAACATTCATGAATAACACAAATGAAAAATTCCAATGCATGAGATGCTAGATATGTGAGTTGATCCTGCTCCATTACCTGTGTACCATTGAGACCCATCCAAGGCTCCTGCCCATAACTGAACATCTCCCACAACGTCACTCCAAACATCCAACAGTCAGATGCGTGGGAGAACTGACGAGACTTTAAACTCTCAGGGGCACACCTGTAACATCACATCAGCCCGGATAGAATAGTTTACTGTTATTTAAAGTCACATCAGCACAATTAGACTTATTTATTTTGTAGATAATGTTTATATTTATAAGAGATGAGTTAAAAGTTGCTCTGTTTATCATCATAGCTATACACATTATCAATTTCTTTATTTAAAGTCACATCAGCACAAATAGACCTATTTATAGTCACATATAATTTATAATATATTTTATTTAGATGATAGTATATAATTTAAGCTTTAGTTAATATTTTTATATATGAATCAGTAACTAGGAATGAGTGAATAATTTCACAATGAATTATAGGTACCATAACAACTCGTCTAGAGACTTTTGATCTACCGACAATTGGTTTGCCGACATTTGGACTACCCTGGCTGTAACCCTTAAAATAATCTAACCCTAACCATAACCCTAATGCATGCCCATAACATTAACCCTAACTCTAAATCTAATCATAAACCTAACCCTAATTCTAATGTTGCAGTAGATCAAATATTGGTAGACCAAATGTCATTAGACCTAGTGTCCTAGACCAAAAGTCTGCAGACAAAGTTTCACTGAATTATAAGGTATAAGTGTTGTACCAAGCAAACGGCACTTTCTTTTGTTCAGTCATCACATAATGATCTTCTTGCGTAGGCAGAGCTCTCATGAGACCAAAGTCACATATCTTCACCTGCAGACAAAATATATATTAACAACTAATTTTTAATAAAACTTAATCTTTAAACAACTGGCTGATCGCAGGGGCGGCAGGGGGCTGTGAAGTGCATAACCCCAGATTGGAGGTAAAAACAATTCTTTTGTACTAATGAATTAATTATATGTACAAGGATAAAATTTTACTTAGACAGCAAAGGTTAGAAGTGACTGAGCTGATTGAATATTGACTTATATTGAATAAGACAACAAGGATAATTATAAACGTTCTTATATAAACGCTCTTATATAAACGCTCTTATATAAACGCTCTTATATAAACGCTCTTATATAAACGCTCTTATATAAACGCTATTATATAAGCGCTATTATATAAACGCTCTAATAATCTAAACGCTATCGCTTACAGACTCCGCAGTAGCTAGCAGTATATTGCGCGCTGCCAAGTCTCGATGTATAAATCTTTTAGTCTCTAGGTACGCCATGCCTGTCGCTATCTGTACTGCGTAGTCCAGTAGCGCACTAACAAGATAGCGATGCCCTTCTTTTCTTAGTCGGTCTATTAGCGCGCCTAGTGGTGCCAACTCTGTCACCTGGTTGAATAGTTTTTACGTTAAATAGATCAAATTATTTCAATTTGGGTCAAGCGACGGGGCACGCGCATTTATAAATAAACTCATATACCTTCTGAAGACGGTATTACTCCTTATATAATCTTATTAAATTATTTCCTTCAAAAATTATTTATTATTTACTGAAATTATTTAATGCTAAAATTATATAAAAAATTATTTACCTCCAAAATGACATTTAATTACATTATATCAATAATAGACAATTATTGATTGAATGTAATTAATTTTTTATCAATTTTTAAAACTTTTATTCTTGACATTATATAAACAAGGCTCTACCAACAGACTCGACACTTAATTATGTAACGTCACATCAGCACAAATGAGTCTATTTACTGACAAAATATAAACTGCTAGTGTAAAAACTAAATGATGAGCGAACGCTTCACTCTTAACGCGGTAAATAATTTTCCTTTCAAAATGACTGAGCCAGCACTCTTATAAAGAAACTCGCTTACCATCATGAGGGGAGAGGACAACACCACTCCATATAATCGTATTAAATTAGGATGATCTAAGCTATGCATTGCATTCACTTCTTTAACAAAATCTTCAAATGCTCCAGGAATGCTTAGCTGGTCATTCTTTAGTATCTTCACTGCTACTGGAACCTGGGTAAAATGTAAAAAAGAAAAAAACATTGAACAGATTCATAACTTTAATGTAAGTTTAATGGTACCCCGACAAAAAGGTCAAAAAAACTTTAACACGATAAAACAGCCGCGAATAAATTAACCTGACAAAATGTCAATTCATTTAATAACCTTGACTCTAACCAACCCTAAACATAACCCTAACCCTATCACTAACCTTAACCCCAATCCTAACCCTAATTCGTAATGTAACCCAAACCCTAACCCCAGAAATTAACAGTTGAAGCTATTTTATCGGTGCCATTTTAATGGATCAGGAAATTTAATATAAAAATTATTAATTAATACGCCTGGAAATTTAACTCGTTGCACCATTTAGTAACACGCTTATATTGACAGCTACATCTGAGACATCTTTTATAAAAATACGATAATCCAGACGTTATAAGTAACCCAACCTAAGCCACTTCATACATAGAGATGTTAAAATAACTTTATTTTAATAAAATCTATGTATAAAAATGAGATATTAAAATTATATTATTTCTTTAAAATAAAATTAAAGTATTAGGCTTACTTTATTCCCCGCTAGAGTGGTCCAGTCTCCCTTCCTAACAATACCGAACGATCCGTCCCCCAGTCTGCCATACAGGCAGAGATCCTTGTCATTTATAAGACAGGTAAGACTCTGATCATTGGATGTCGTCGATATAACAGAAGAGCGACACGATGATGTAGATGATAGCGTGCCAGACTTATTGCCCGGTAAAATCTAAGGCAATAATACATACCAAGTAATAATACTTATTGCCAGGTAAAATCTAATGCAACACTGCTTCCATTGATTTAATTCTAAAAGTAAACATTCTACTCTGTAATTATATAGATATAAAATCAGTTTTCAAATATTTTAACTTATTGTATAATGCTGACAGTTTGTATACTGAATTCTTGTACACTCATGTTCATATTCCATCAGTTCATCTTGCGCACATTTCTCATAACCCTAAACCCTAACCCATTCCTTAACACCCCAACCCTAATTCTAAACCTAATCCTAAACGCGGTAGAAAAAATGTCGGTATATGAAAAATCAGTAAATAAATTATCATATACAAAAGTCATACTTATTTACATCGCAGTAATTAATTTTCTTTGAAATGACGGGCAAGCTCATAAAAACCCGCAACTGATCTGATGTGACATTGATTAACAAATAAATAAAATCATAATTACAACAATATCAAAACCTTATCGAAAACTGATTTTTTTTTTTTTTTTTTCTTGACTGCATCCAGTAGACGTCTGATAGCTGGCTTGCCTATACCTATCCTTTCTAGGTCCTCTGCTTTGACAAACTCAAAATGAGATAGTCTAAAAGTAAGATTATCATAAATATACATGTAAAAATATATTTTTATATATTATTATAAATATACTAACTAACTTAATAAACTATTTACAATTAAGCTTGTCGGTGAAGCGGTAGAACACAAAACTCAAATTCGGTGGGTTCGGGTTTGATGCTAGTGAATGCTCACTACATAGCTAACTTGCTGCGCCCTTTGGTAAGACATTTAAACTAGGCCTGATTCATGATTCCTAAAATACTGTAATCCAGACGTTAAACTGAACTTGCTGCACCCTTTAGTAAAACGCTTAAATTGACAGCTAGGTCCGAGATAAAAACTAAAACCTTGTAACTTGCAGATTATCTCTAAGTTTAACGTAAAATTGTTCCAGTTGAATATCACAAAGCAGATCTAACAGCCACTGGGGATCATCCGCATCTTGTTCAGCCATAATTCAATAGAACTTCCTTCTCTAAAAACCTTTATTTCAAATAACAAATTAAATATAAAAACAACAAACAAAATACCAAACTATGACTTAAAATTGAGTAGATGAAAACGATGAAAGGATCCGTGAAAAGAGCTAATCATAGATCATCTCGGGACATTTTACTTTAAAATCTGACTTATTATTTCTTATAAAATGAATTTGAAAGTTATTTATTTAGAATACATGCAGTATATAAATACGACAAAAACATATGGGAGATAACCACTTAGATATTCAATTAATTAGATATTCGATTTAGGACGAAAAAAGAACATTTTCTGTACAAATTGAGTCCAAGTCAATAAGTACCAATCTCTAACCCTAACCCTCAACCATAATTGAATCCAGACTAAACATCACGTATCACGCTAATCTTAACCCCTAATCATTTTCTAACCAAAAACCCTAAATTGTAAGAATAATTATAATCAAATTTGTACCGAAATCGTTTTGTACCGAATTCGACCTAATACAATTAACACATATAACCATATTTTGTAATTAAATTATAATTAATAATAAAATAATAATACTGAACTTACTAAATATTATCACTCGATCATTTCCTCTTATTTGTAATTTATTTATTTATGTAATATTGGTTTAATAATAAATTAAATAAAATGATTAAATATCAAATTATAAACATAAACAAAACAATGAATGAAAATATTTAACAACTCAATAACCTTTCATAACAATAACAATTACATAAAATTACACACATTACATAATTTTCATTATTTCATATAAAATAAGATTCCATTTGAGAATAAAATATTTATTAAATAACATTCCATACGAACTAACAAGTTAGATAATATTCGATATCGAATAAAATTTCATATGAATTAATTTTTCATATGGAATAATATTCAATGCGGAATAAAAGTTTATACGAAATAATATTTCAGATGAATAACATGTTAAATAACATTTCACATCGAATAGCATTGGATTATTACCATATGAAATAACACTGAACATAAAATAGCATTTTATATGAGTAACATTTCATACAGAATAATAGAATAGGAATACTCTAGGAATACTGAATAGGAGACTCTTGGAGATGGTTATAACCGTATACACTAATTTTATTATTGTTGTTATTTAAATTAAATAACGTTTCATAAAGAAATCTAATGGATATTTAGACTGAATTGCACATCTTTCTAAAGGTCTACTTTACAATGCAGTCCAACTTCCGCGATTCCTGATTAAAATTTAAAAAAAATCATGCATAGAATTATTATCGCGGTTTTAGCACGGCATAATGGCCCGTACTGTGTCTGGATATCTAAGCCGCGGCCCGTACTGTGTCTGGATATATAAGCCGCGGCCCGTACTGTGTCTGGATTTATAAGCCACGGCCCGTACTGTATCTGGATATATAAGCCACGGCCCGTACCGTGTCTGGATATATAAGCCACGGCCCGTACCGTGTCTGGATATATAAGCCACGGCCCGTACCGTGTCTGGATGACTAGTTTGTACTGAAACCATAGATTTAAGGTCATTTGGACGTCTTGTTTATATGGAGTACTTAGACTAATATTTTATCTTTTTATCTTAGTAAGTATTTTATTGCGCACTTGAACGTCTTAAACGAATTATTAGTACGTAAGTTTTAAGAGTATATTCATTTATGATTATCTGCGCGAAAATACGATAATTTACAAAAATAGCGAATATTATTATATCTGATGAAACGATAAGCGTGCTTTTAGCGTGCTGTTGATTTTAGTTGAAATTATGAGAAATAATAATTTATAATAATTGCAATAATTTCAGTTAATCTTAACTAAGGGATTAGTTTCACTCATGGGCGTTCGAATGGGAGGTTAGACGAGCTCTTGTCTTGACACCCCCCCCCCCAGGGAGGATCGAAGTCTCTTGAAAAAGTATTGAAAATTATTTTTACAAGATTCCCTGTATGACATTTAGGGGGGGGGGGGGGGGGGGGGGGGGGCATCTGGGTTTAGTAAAACTCCTATATAAAATCAGTTTAACGTTGTATCTTTTTTAAAAATTAGTTCCGCTAGTTTAACCCAATTTAGTTGTTTAGGGTAAGGATTACCCCGGAATTATAAAATGCTATTTAATGCTTACTGGAATTTAAAATGGTTAAATTTTACTAAGCGTACTTCTCTCTTGAAAACTGAGTGAAGCGGATATTGAATTTATTAATTGATAAAATTAAAACTTTGTATGAAAAGGGGGAAAAAGTACATTTGATATTTAAGAATTTTGATATTACTTACCAGAATCCATAAGCCACTGGTACTGCATGTGCGCAGTTTCCTTTAAATTCATTTGATATAATTATTTTATATTTTATATTGTAAATTAAATGCAATTGAAATAAAAACCAAATTAAAACCTATTGAAACTATATATTTTGCGTGAAAGTTTCTAAACGCGCTCTATTAAGAGTTAAGTGTTCACTCATCACTCGAGTGCACGATGCATTTCCTTTTTGTGCTGATGTGACATTAAGTATCAAATTCATAAATTATGACTAAATTATGACTAAATTTGATAAGATAATTTATTGATAACCTTTATTATAGTAATAAAATCGAAATGGTCTTATAGTAAGAGTTACAGTAATGAAAGTGGTGTTTAATAAAGTATAGAATATAATTCAAACTATTCAGTCTTATAGTCATAATTCATTGCTAATCAAATAGTCATTTCAATGATACTATAATAATAAGATCATTTGGTGAATTCAAAAGTTTTTTTGGCGGAGTAATTATTATTTTGTGGTGACATTTTGTGTTATTAGCTTTTTAGTTGAATTGATATCGTGACTTATTCGGTTTCAATCGTTTTGGTTATTCAGTTTTGGTTATACAATTTTGATCTTTTTCGGTTGTAAAGTTTTTGGTCTATTGGGTTATTCAGATCTTTTTTGATGTGCAGTTTTAATCTTGTTGATTATACAAAATGTTGAATTTTTTAGTTGACCTATTTGCCTAGCCTACTTTAACAGTTTTTAAATTTTAGCCTCAATTTTTTGTATCTATGTTAAGATAAACAGTGCAGTCTCATATCTATACAGAGGGGGGGATAAAAGGAGTGGGGGTTTAGCCTCCTGGATTAAATAAGGCTTTTCTAGCGTTTGTGACCCCCTCCCACCTTCCCTCAAAATATCTTGAATCTTTAAATTTATAATATTGCATATAATTAAACAAACATCTCCACTTTGAGCCCTCATAATCGTCATATGATAATTATTTAATGGTCCGAATTATGATGACAAGCCTGACTGATACTTGAGTGTAATCTATAATCTTTTTTAATTCAAAATTATATGTGGGCAGTTAAGTCTTGCAAAATGTGAGTAATGTTCATAATGAACATTAATTTTCCAATTAAACCAACCGACAGCAAACTCTGTCAGTTTGTTTTCAGTTGGTTTAATTGGAAAATCAATGAAGAGTTAGTGTAATAAATGTTATTAGTTTTATCTGGGAATGTTTAGCTTTTATATTTTGTAATCGAAGTGTACCTGCTGCTTTTTTATTGTATCATTTTACTAATTGTGAAAAGTGCCTAGTAAATTATGTAGTTTGCTCAAGAGTGCAGCAAAACGCAAATACTTGGTTCAAGTTTCCGGCATTCAGCATTTGAACCCTCTAACCATGTTTTGAATAAGACATTATAACCACTCGGCAAATTGAGTGAATCTATACTTTGATCTGTATTTACTGTGGACTTTGTTTCGTTGACAAAATTGTTTATAATTTCTGATATAATTAAATACACATTTAAGGCAATATCATTGGAAATATATTCATTTACGTAACTGAAATTGTTGCCAACTTTGCTCTCGACTGTTTATTCTGTTTGATGCTATCATCTGTTTAATGTTACGTCTGTTTTGAAATTTAAAAAAAGTCTCAAATACAGCAGAGACTGGTATATATGACTTGGAATTTTATGAAAATCAAATTTAATTAATAATAATTAAGTTAATAATTTAGTCATAAAATCATGATTTTTAATTATATAGCGTTATTGTCTCATTAATTAATAGTTAATAATTTAGTCATAAAGTTTGATTTCTAATTACTTATAACAACACTATTACAAGTGTAAATAATTATAATATAATATATTTACGCGTACTATTATGAATCAAGTTCTTTTTACGATTATTTCTTTATTTTCGTTTACGTTTATGACTATTTTCTTTATTTCATCATTACTTTTTGTTGTAAACTTTGCAGAAGTCTCATCACATTAATCGAACTGCAACATTTTCTAACCTTCCTCAAAAGAAATTCCCAAATTCTTTTTAAGTTGAAACTTTCCATGTTGCGTTCATAAATTGGCCCCTTGGTCAATAGAAAGAGTAAAATCATAAACTATCCTGTTACCAAAATTAGAACAGTCAAATCATACACTAAATCTACCTCTTTCAAAACTAAGACTTATCTACTGAATTGTTTGCACACATGATGGCCTCTACAGCAGCTACTGTTCCACCAGAGCCAGGTGCACATAAGTGGCACAAGCAGCTGTGGGCGGTCAAGGACACATTCATTGTTATTCTCACTCCCATTATATTGCTGCCAATACTCGTCTTCTATCCAACACCAAGAGTAAGTGTGCACAATCTAATTGTGACTCTACAAAACGACCCCGTGTGTTAATTTTGAAGGTTGCGGTTGGGATTTGGGTTAGGGTTAGAACTGAAGTTAGGGCTTGGGTTCAGTTTAGGGTTATGGTTATTAAATGAATTGATGGGGCCGTTTTGTTGGATTAATATATATTGGGCTGTTTTGTCATTGTATCCAATTTATATATATTACTTTGTGTGAATGTATGAAAAGTTAAGCTTTCACTCATCACTTGGTTTATACACACTCTGCACACAGTTTATAATATGTATGTAGGGTTAAGCTTAGGTTTGTGTTATTTATTGAATTGATTGGATTGATTTGACCAGTTAATGATTTGACCATTAAAACACGGTTCACACTGGGCGCTGTATCGGGCGCTGTGTCGGATGCTCTGTCGGGCGTTTGACCCTCGATTCGAAAATGTCAGGCACTGTATCGGGCGCTCTGTCGGGCGCTCGGTCGCAAGTGTGAATAGCATCATGCTTACAACAGTGTTTGTTTTTCTTCATGGTTCCAAAAGCCCCGCGACTTGAGAAGAGAAACGCGCAATTTCGTTTTTCTTCTCTAGTCGCAGGGCTTTCCCGATACTTTTCAAACCATTAAGAAAAACAAATACTGCTGTAAGCATGAAGCTAGTCACACTTGTGATCGAGCGCCCGACACGGCACCCGACAGAACACTCGACCAAACGCCCGACAGAGCGCTCGACAAAGTGCCCTGTGTGAACCGTGTTTAATTAATTGCGTATAATTCATTACTAAAGTGTTCTTTTTTAATTAATAAATTAAATTAATAAATTATTAACTTGTTGTTAATTAATGAATCGCTGCAGGCATCAGGATGTGCCTATACCATACTGGTAATGATAGTTTACTGGATGACTGAGGTGCTGCCCATGGCAGTCACTGCCCTGATACCCATTGTCATGTTCCCTTGGTTGGGAGTTATGGGCTCTAAGGAAATATGTACTAATTACCTCAAGGTACTACACCATTTAATAACATAACTATGAGAGTAATATTCAAACTGGGTGATTTGAATATTACCGACTTTTACTACGTCTATCGACATCCGGTTGCCGATATTTGGTCTGCCCTAACTGTAACGCTTACAATATCCTTAACTTTAGCCATAACCCAAATCTTAACTATAACTACAACTCTAAACCTGGTTGTAAACTTTATCCTAACCCTAGTGTTGCAGTTGGTCACATGTTTTTTAGACCAAATTCTGTAGACGAGTTGTCGTGACACTGCGCTGGGGGTAGCAGCTTTTGTAACCATTATTGCCTGAAGAAAATGCTAAAATATAGAAATTCCAAAATGGAAACATCCAAGAATATGAAGAAAGAGAGTTGGCGTAGTGATTAGAGAATTGGACAAAGGATTCAACTTGCTGCACCTTTAAGTTAATAAGAGGCATAATTGACAGCTAGATCTGAGACATCGTTCTTATAGTACGATAATTTTGATGTTAAACTTGCTGCACCCTTTAGTAAGACACTTAAATCTGTAGCTCATTTTCTGATATCAATTGTAACCAAGGCATTACTTTAAGTAATAATTTTTACGCAAAAACATGTTTCGGAATTTGTGACAGGATGCCAATATGTTATTCTTTGGTGGCCTGTTGGTTGCTATTGCTGTGGAGAAATGGAACTTACATAAACGTGTGGCACTCAGTGTGTTACTGATTGTTGGGTCTAAGAAAGTCTGGTAATTGTCTTTTATGTCAAGATAATTGGACTACAGACTTTAGATCAGGGACTGTACATCTATCAACATTTGATCTACACCAACATTTGGTCTACTGACATTTGATCTGCTAAGGCATTTGGTCTACTACAAATAAGGGCTAGTGTTATGATTAGAGTTAGGATTAGGGTTAAGGTTAGGGTTAAGATAGACCAAATGTCTGTAATCGAAGTGTTGTAAAAGGTGAAAAGTCTATATACCAAATTATTATTATCTCTTTGCAATGACCGGTACTCTTAGATGCAAGTTAATTTGAATTACTACTTTAAGGTATATTAGACTTTTTCTATTGTTATTATTATCTCTTATTACAGCTCATTGTTAATATAATATCATTTATTAGTGTAAGTTGGATATGGAGGGGGGCCGTGAAGTTTGGGATGGGGGATGAACAGTTAGGGTAGGGTTCGGTTATTAAAAAAGATCCTTGAATTAAACATATTGAATATTTTTATTTGACAGTATAATGTTTGGTTTCATGGTGGTGACGTGCTTTCTATCCATGTGGTTAAATAACACAGCGACAACTGCAATGATGATGCCCATAGCACACGCTGTGCTGGAAGAACTAGATATAGGACGCAAGAAAGATTTTGATACTGAAGGTGCAGCAAGTCAACCACAGGCTGGAACTGGTGAGCTTTTAGTGTTGAAAAATTATGAATTAAGTTTAACTTGTTGATTATGCAAATGGTGTCTTAGACGTAGCAGTCAATTTTAGGGTTTTATTAACGGGTTCAGCAAGTTAAGTTTAACGTTTGGATTAATTTATTATACGAGTAATGTTTGAGATGCATCTGTCAATTTAAGTGTCGTACTAAAGGGTGCAGAAGTTAAGTTTAGCATGTTTATTACCGTATTATATGAACGATGTCTCAGACGTAGCTGTCAATTTAGGCGTCTTACTAAAGGGAGCAGCATATTAGAAAAATAGTGACCTATCCAGGATCTTAACCTGGACCTGTCGCGTCTGAATCTACCTCTCCAACCACTTCTCTAATGAACATTGACTGAACATGTGAAAGTGCTGATGTGACGTTAAATAGAAAGCAAATGAAAGCATAATGTTGTATTAATAATTAAGTAGTTAGTAACTTTATTACGTGTAGAGGCAATAGAGATGCCTGAAGGTCCAAGCTCTGCTCATCCTGATGATGTTAAGTTTAAGAATGGTAATCAGTCTGGTGCTGTGGTACTAAAGAAATATAAAGATCTAGACGCTGAGTTAGTTATTTATTATGTTAATTTATTTATTTATTTACGTCCTTTATTGTATACTTATTATTAATATAATACGTATTACAGTTGTATATTATTTATGTATTATTAATATATACAAATGATTATTGTATATATTTATGCTTCTTATTAATATACTTTATTTGCTTGTTTACTTTTGGGAATGAGTTAAAGTTTTACAGGCGCTGCCCCCCCCCCATCATTCACAAAGAAAAATAAGTGAAGCGTTCACTCATCACTCGGTTTATGCATACATAGAGTTGACAGTACATCATTAAACAGTCTTTTTGTGCTGATGTGACGTTAAGCAATACACTTTATGTTGAGATAAAGATTGATTATAATAATTTAAAAATATAATGATTCTAATTATAATTTTAACAATTGTTACGGCATTTTTTCTACATTTATTTATAAACTTTAAAAAAAAAAAATATTCCAATTTTTTGCTACTAATTAAAACAAATAAAATCTGATAAGACACTATTTTTCTTTATTTCGATTTATTTATTTAATTTATAAAATACTAAAAAACTTGGATTAAACAATTTTTGTAATTTTTTTTGCCAGTGAGGTGAAAGAGACTGACCCCCTGCAGAGAACAAATAACGACGCGGTTAGGACGGCAAGTGACGTACAATTTAAAGCTTTCAGGACTGCATTAAAATTGGGCGTGCCCTTTGCCTCTAGCATAGGAGGATGTGGAACACTTATAGGATGTGGGCCTAATATTGTATTGAAGGGTCAGCTAGATAGGCAAGTACTTATTATTATATTTATACAATTAATTAATTTTGACGTTTGTTACACGAGTTTTTGTTTACAATGCTTGTTCAAACTATTAACTTTCTGTATATTAACGTTTATATTGCTTTTATTATACGTCAAATTGCATTATTATAGTTAATAAACCATATTAATAATGTCATTATTCAGTTATATAATGAAATAGTTATATAATTAAATAATTATATCATTATTTATTTACATAATTAATTAATTATATAGTTATTTAGTTATATAATAATTTTATAAGTGTGTAATGAAATAATAATTATATAATAAAATAATTTTATGATAAAAATATCATTATTTTTATTTATTTTACGTAAGTTGATATCACGCAAAAAGAAACTGACAGCTACGTCTGAGACATCATTCGTAAAATACGGCAATCCACATGTTAAACTTAACTTGCTGCACCCTTTAGTAAGAATCCAGACA
>JAQIXG010002130.1:0-18719 GCA_034700105.1 Oconnorella tubifera | reverse complement strand
TCTCTCTCTCTCTCTCAGAGAAAGTTCTCTCTCTCTCTCGCTTCCTACTTCTCTCTATTTATCTCCCTCCCGTAAATGACACTAATGTAGGAATTTATAATATCTTTCAGAATAATTCTTAGATTAGAAAAGTATTCCCAAGAAGCCTATATACTAAGTACCATACAGATAAGTACTACACGGCTTCTCACCATTAAGATATATTTAATAAATCATGTCTCATAATATCATTTTAATTTAGGCATTCTAAAAGTAAATCCTTCTAACATACAGGATTTTAAAAAGGTCTTTACTTTAGTTCAGTGTTTTTGGAACTTATCTAGTTTAAAATATATTCTCAATATCTCTCGGTCTTTCTATCAATCTATATGCAACGTGTATTGTTCACGCACAAAATGCGAGTAATTCTTTCTTTTGTCACTCTGAAAAAATACTTTGGTAACCGTGACATACACGGCAGCCATTTGTTTGTAGAATTCTTGTCAATTGAATGCAAGCAAAAAATGTTAACAACATTCCCATCAGACTTATACATTTGTCACGGCTCATCGCCACTGTGATCCCAATAGACTTGACTTTAATACAGTCATGCATTGATGCTATTCACGACATTAATCTAGAGTTTTGTCATTTGATATGACGCAGAATTGTCCTGTAGTGGAAGTAGGTTTGGGGGGATGATTTTCCAATTTTGATTTTTGTTTTTGAATGTATAAATGCTTATTTTTGGGTATATAACTTTACGGATGATGGCCCACTCGTGGCGTAATTTTGAAAGCTTCGTATTGTAAAATAATAGAGCGCTTGACTATGAAACAATTTGGATTGAAGTCTTCGCTAACTTGTTGCACCCTTTAGTATCGAACTTATATTGGCAGCTGCGTCTGAGTAATTCAAATTTATTGAAAGAGTAATTCAAACGATAACGCGAAGTTATCAAGTTTTTTTAACTACGCCCTCCCCCCCCCCCCCAATCGCATCCCTTAAAATTCGATATCAAAGATAGTTTTAATGCAATGTAGGATAACTTAAAAAAAATTGTTATCTGTTTTATGCTGTTGTCAATATTTCTCGTTATTGTCACAGTTTATATTTAATTATAATTATTGATGAATTTACTCATTTTTAAAACAATTCTGTTACCAATTCGTTGCATTTTGACATAACTTATTAACTGCTGAATGAGTGATGCGTACATATAGAAACTAGAATATGGTTGGATTTCTTGCTGTGGAGAGTAATATATAGGGTATGCGGACGTTTCGTCAAAGGACAATTCGTCAACGGACTGTTCGTCAAGGACTATTCGTTACGTTTAGGGTTTGGGTTATATTTAGGGTTAGGTTAAGGTTAGGGTGAAGGTTAGGGTGAAGGTTATGGGTTATGAGAATAGTCCGTTATAAGAATAATTTTTGACGAACAGTCCTTTTACGAATCTTCGTTTGACGAAACTTCCTAGAAGCAGTAATAGGAGCAGCTTCTAGAAATATGATAAAAATTCTGAATGTGTGGCCAAAAAAAATTGACACAAAATCTTGCCAGGAGAAGGGAAAGGGTTAGGTAAGAGCTATCTTTTTCTCATTTTCATGATTTTTTTTAATAATATTACAATTACAATATTATTAATACTGAAACATTATTTATTAATTATTGCAGCATTTGACCGTCAAAATAGTCCCCGATAAATCGGACCCGACTGTTAGTCCTTAGAATTAGAGTTGAAATGAGGATTAGATTTAGGTTTAGTAATAACAGTAGGGTAAGTGTTAGATTTTGGGTTCAGTTTTAAGCTGGTTTGAGTTATGGTTATTTAATGAATTGACGGAGCCGATTTATCAGGCTAATGTTTTCGGGGTCAATTGTCGGGACATCTTGCAATAGTTAAATACATACACTGCGGTACATTTTGGCTTTTAGCTGCAGCAACTTAACTAGAAGCGATTACGTTGAAATTCATGACGTCATGGACGTTGTGACGTCACAGATCACAAGGCAGCCGCAGCGTTATTGCGGAGCCAATGCGGAGACCCCTAACAAACTGATAGTTTCAGCGACCAATCAGCTTACTGTAATTTTCAAATCAAATGACATATACGAATCTGTTGGATTTGAAGCTTATTTTGCATTTCAGAAATATATCAAAGGTAAGAGAAAAATTAAAATTATTATTTTTCATATTTTGTTAATATTTTTTAAAGAAATTTATTGCGGAGAATATATTTATGAATACGGTAAGTATAAATATTCGTAAATAAATTTTGAGATCGGATAAACTTTATAAATCTAAAAAAATCTTTAAAAAAACATTTATACTATATATTTAAAAGCATTAGATGAAAATTAAAAATAAAGCAAAAAATTACAGAGCATGATGCAGAAATTTTTATTTATTAAATGCGAGGAATTTCAACAATTCAACAATTGTGTTCAACTTTAACAATTAAAGTTTCAAATTAGATAACACGTAATATACTAAAATGTACATATATTTAAGCCAATAGTGCTTACACTAACTTTATCTCAATTAGTTATTGTAATATACTGCGAAGCTATTAACTCGTGTACAAATAAAAACTGTGTAATAGAGCAATAATGCAAAAATAAATGTTAAAATCAAGATATAATCGACGATGAAAAAAAAAATAATAATATTGTCGTGTAATTCTAAAATTCGTATAGGTCATCATCTCTTTTTGATAGAGAAGATAGAAAAGAGCCAGAGGGGATTTAATTGAAGCTTTTAAAATTATTAAGGGTTTTGATCAAATTGATTGCCAGTACTTTTTTAAGATTTAACACTGGTTGTTTACAAGTCGATTACGACTTTCTTAACCGGTATAATAGTTAAGTTAAGTTAAGTTTTGAACAAAATTGCTCATAAGCAGACATTACTCATACGCATCATTTTTAATTACTGCAAAGCAAAAGTTAATATTCTTTCATTAGGCAATTCTGATTAAAATTTCCTTAAATTTCTATGCGAATTGTGCACTAATTTTCACATCCTAGTTGATCCCTATGATAGAATTGATTTTCTTGCATTCGATGATCGATTGAATCCGGCCACGTCACAGCACTGCTAGAGACTAGCGAGCAAGGGGCAGGAACAGGTCCCGTGGGTCGATCAACGATCAACCATGAAATCGGTCAATGAGGCGATTTATACCTCTCGATCGAGACCCGGGGATCAGTTATACAGTTGGCCTCGGTGGCCGCTCTAGGAAAATAAATTCAGGGAAACAATTTTTCTGTGATGAAGGCTTATTTAATATATTTATTTAATTTTATTTATTTATTTAATATATAATATTTTTTTTTTTTGTGACAATTGTTATACTCGACGATGTTGTTTTAACCAAACAAACAGTTCTAATTATAAATGTCTGTGTATAATTATAAATTTAATATAATAAATTTCTCCTAAGTTGCAATAATTATAATTATTGTCAAGGCGAAATTTATTATTTTTACCAAATAGTCTTTAGTGATTCATTTAGTGATTTCATTTATTTTTCTAAATTTATGTTTTTTTTTAAATTACCGAGATTTTTTGCTTTTTTACACCCCCGCCCCCCTGGCCGATGGTATTAATTTCATGATTTTTTATTTTAAATATCAAGAAGCAAGTCGAGAATTTATTTATTGACTTATCCGTAATATAATAAATACGCATTGTAATAATATGCCTGGACATTTGTTTGGCTATCTATTCTATAAGACACTTAATGTTGTATAAAATCCAAAGTTTTCAGAATAAAATTTATTGTACCTTATGGAGTACCAGTGTAGACAGTGGAGTATCTAGTAAAAAACCTAGACTGAAAAAATCTGATGACCGCTTTTAGATCACTAGAATAGAAAACTTCTTAAATTAATAAAAATAATTTAGCATCTGGGGAGCGGAGCACGCGCTTAATTTATTTATCCGATTGTATTCCTTTTTGAAAACTTTATAAATATGTTGATATCAGTTATAACGTCATCAAAATTTATTTAAAATTAAATCAATTTTATTTGTTAAAAATAAATTATTAGGGTCTGAATTTAAATTTATATTTTCATAAGTATATTTAAAAATGAAAATTATCATGCTGATATATTTTTAAATTTCATTCACCTCAAAAATGATTAAACATTAGTTATGAGATTGCAACTCTTAGGACTTTAAGCCTTAAACACGGGATTAATATTATTTGACTTATTTTGCAACATCTTTGAAGTTTGTGTGCCTTTAATATTAAAAACATAATTTTACAAGAAGATTTAAATCAAACTTTTCAAATAAATAATAACGATTCTGCGCAACAACAATAAATATAATCCAATGAATCAATAAACTTCATGTTATAAACTGCAGAACAATTTTTTATTTGCATTTCATTTATATACCCTCAAGCTACTTTAGTACGTCTAACTTATGCCTCTGTTTTTTCCATAAGTAACTTTGTTACGTTCATGTTGACGCAATTCTAGCCACGGATGTTACAAAGTCCATTGCGTTAAATCGAGTAAAGCCGTAGCAGGTATGACTTTTAAAATGTATACAGTCGAGATTTTAGTCGAAATATTCGAAGAAAACTCGCAACAACGTATAATGTCATTTTAGCCTTTTAAATTAATTCAACGTGCTTTTTAAAATTAATTTCAACGTGCTAATTTAAAGATGATGACTTTTATACATTATTCAGTTTTTTTAGCATCAAACAGTTTCATGAGGTATAATTTCGTAAGTAGAAACAAGCCTGCAGCATTCATTTCATGTTTTTTCGCTCTTTTCTAATGACAGCTAGTTTATTATTAGACGAAATGTTCTTTTATAAGTGGCTCAAGCAAAGGGGGTTGTGACCCCCCCCCCCCATTGGAGGTTATTGTTTTTATAGTGTTAAAAGTTTCAGTTTAGCGGCTAGCACCGCACCGATTGTGATGATTTACTTTTTTGCGTTAAATTCATGTAAGTCGAGTTGAAACAAATGTAGGCCTAATCAAGCCAAATTGTGACTAAAAAGTGGAAAATGTACGTGAATATGCTTAAAAAATTATCATCACTTAAACTTTTGGTCAATTGCTGGCTACGCCACTGTGTTTTATAGATCATAATTAGAAATTATTTCCGTATAATTAGTAAGATTAGGTATAGAATTAATACTAGAATAAGAAGATATATGAAAATAGCGTGTATATACAGTGTATATATAAGTAAGACCTAAATGAATATTTTTTATTGAGGGGCTATTTGAAACAGACATTGCACCAAACGCTTTGACTCATACTAATCAATATTTTTGTAATAAACATTTTTGCAATAAATATTACAAAGTTGTCAAGTATTTCGAAGCCGGGGAGGGGCTATTCCCTCGTTTTTCTAGCATTATTCTGAAAGCACGTTCTTATAAAGCTTCGAATTACCAAATCTAATGAGCATTGTCAGAATGCATTATGTTCGCTTCGCTTTTCTCGAACAGCTGAAGGGTTTCTGTAAGTTTCTACTTTCGTAATGAGATTTCTTTAAATATATTTATTTTCTGAGATTTTACATCATTGGATAAATCTATCATTTCTTTGCGTTGCGTTTTGAATGCAATAACGTGGTCCTGTTACTTAAAAAGTTGTTTTGCTACTTAAAATGTTATAAAAAAAACTTGGAGCCTTGCGAATTTCGAAAACTTTTTCAAGTAAATTAATTAAACAGATTGAGAGTGCTGATAATGCTTAATGTAATTGCATATTATACTAACTATTATAATTAGTATTCGTCGATTGTTTACTAATTATTCATTTAACCATTCTCGTAACTCTTGACAATGTTAAATTAGGTATACTGCATACAAATGAATCTAGCGAAGAAAATAAAGTTTACAGCAATTAATAAAAAACAAATGTTTAAATAATTGATTAGTTTCTCATCGCTAATGATTTTCTTTTGCTGCTCCCACTGTCTGTAATAGTTTACCTCTTAGCTTACATTCGTCTACTTTTATTAATTTCTTTCATTCTCAGCTAAAAAGTTATCTTTTTCCACCTTAGATTCTCTTTTCTACGGACTGATTTCCCATCGAAATGGTTTCCTCTCTCAGTTGATGGTTTGTCCTCACTGCTTGGGTGGAGCATGTGTGGTCTTTCCTGATACTGAGGTACGTCTGCGACATCGTCTCTCGACGGTTAAACGGACAATAAACTTTATTGATTGGCATTGATTGAAGGTATGGGACTATGTGATGACTTACTGGCTGGAGACTTTACATTCAGAAGTATCTGCAGATGACAGACAAGATCTAGAAGTGCTTATTTGGTTTGTCTTGTCTCGCTGTGTGGGTTTATAAGCTCTTCTATAATAGCCTTATGATGGCTGTATTCTTATTTATATATTGAATAAAATACAGTGAATAAAAGTTCATATATATATATATTTATATATATCTTAATTTGACACTGGAAGGTAGACAATGAATTAAATTATATTAAATTATTTAAACAAAACGTTTGTCCATTATGATAATTCTTTTGACTCAACATGTTGATAAATCCAGTGCTTAGCCCTTCTCATCTAATCCATCTCTCTGTCTAGACTTCATTATTTAAGTTAAATTTCGTCTCAACGTTGTAACGTTTCCTTAACGTTTCCTTTCCTTGGTTCTTAAATATCTAAGTCTCATCTTGAAACTTAATTGTATCTACTGCTTTTGATGGTATGACATCAACGCTGCTCAGATATTATAAGTTATGATGTGTTGTGTTTTCAGTAAAGCATTTGATAATGAACTAAGTCCATTAAGTTTTGATATCAATGATGTCTATCACTTCATATCAGTCAGATTTGAAATGAATTCAGCTTTACAGGAACAAAGTCTCCAATGGTTGCAAGTAAGTTATCAATTCTGTGTACAGACATTCAGTGTGTACAGACATACTTTGTTTGCATACATTGTACATACAACGTGTACAGACATGCAATGTGTACAGACATGCAATATGTACGGACATACAACGTGTACAGATATGCAATGTGTGCAGACATACAATGTATACAGACATGCAATGTGTGCAGACAAACAATGTGTACAGACATACAATGTGTACAGATATACAATGTGTGCAGACAAACAATGTGTACAGACATACAATGTGTACAGACATGCATTGTGTACAGACATGCAATGTGTATAGACATGCAATGTGTACAGACATGCAATGTGTACGGACTTACAACATGTACAGACATGTAATGTGTGCAGACATACAATGTATACAGACATACAATGTATACTTTGTGTTATTGTTTATGTTATCAGGTGATGACATCTTTAGAAGTCTTTATTCCTTTCAATCTGTTACTCAACATGTTTCAATGTGGCATCAATTCAATAAGCAGTCAACTGACAGCTGCTTCTGCTGTTGCTGCTGCTGTATCTGCTGGTGTCAGTATTGATGCAGAAATAAGACAAGACTTTGATGACAGTCAAGCAATGGAAAACAAGAATAAGAAGAATAAGAAGAAGAACGATAAAGAAGAACTGATTGAATTGAATCTGAAGTGTTTCATTCTTATGCTTGATCTCATCCTACAACAGGTTCATTAGTGTTGCTTTTTTAGCTTACTATTAATACGAACATGAAATATTATTAAAATAAATAAACTTCTTTATAACTTCTGTAATTTGTAATTTAAGCATTCACAAATGAAATGAATTCATTGAATACTTTACTATATACTAAGACTCAGTAGGACATTATATGACGCAATATTTTGACAAGGGTTTGATGAACAGTTTACCAAGAGTAGATACCAGCCAGCACTGTCTCGTGTAAACAAAATACTTTTTATTTTATTTTTTTTACTATGTATTGAGTTCTTTTATAATTATGTACTCAAATAATGAATGTTTAACTTGGTCTAATTTTAAGATTTGAGTATTGGAGACTTATAATTGCTGACCTTACATTATTGTTCACAGTTATAAATAAACTGATTTGATCTTGGTGATTCTATCCAACTTATATCTTATTCAGTCATCAGAGGTCACTCATGCAGATTACTTAACCTCTCAGATAAAGTAAACATCAAACTTCACTGTTTTATATGGAATGGATAAGACATAAGAAATAAATAAATATGAAACTAGTTGAAGTATAGTTTTAGCTAATAGCAACTTTCCCATGACTTTTATTAAATCCATGTCTAAAAATATCGAATGAAAAGATAAATTGTAAAGAGACAATTAAAGTGAAAATTTAGCTTGACACTTAGATTCTAATTTAAACTAATTGCATTTTATTCTAAATATCAGTGATTTATCTTATTTTATGTATAATTTATAAAATAATTGGTTCTTGTTGGTGTTTGGCCTAAAACACTCAGCGAAGTTCTTTTTCTGTATTCTTTGTCTCTTTACAATATATCTTTTCATTCAATGTATTTATAAAATGAAAGTAATCCAATGCTCGTATATTTAATAAACATTGTTTTAAAAGAAAGTTAGCAGCATCTATAGATCTATATATCAATCAGTGTTGATAGATTTATTGACTTCTAATCAGTCAGTCATTTGATTTCAGATCAAATACTGTATTTTAGAATATTCAAACTAAAACAGTGAAAGATGCGAATAATTAAATTGTATTATCTAATATATTTAGTCACATTTGATGTTTAGCTATGTATATATAATCATTAATATACTTATATCTAGAAGTAGATTTTGTCACACAGAATGTATTTATATAGACTTAGTCAGTAATTTAGATATTTTCATTTTCTTATGACTTAATTAAACTGCCTTTATATTTTATAGATGTTATGTATTTAGATTTCTTGTTCCTTTAGATTCACATTCAGCACATGGAAGGTCATGCAGGGGTCAAGTCAGATGACTGCAGACAGTTGATGGGTCTCTTGAGTGAGATGATATTGGCTGAGTTAAATATGATGACTGATCAACATTGCTGCTATTCTGTTGATAAGTCTGCAGCAACAGCTGTAGCAGCTGTGGCAGCATCTGTGGTCTGTGGTGTGTGTAGACTTAGACTGCTGAGATATGAGCTGTCAGTTAAAGTGATCCAGTTCTTGTCTCCCGTCGATGAGGTAGCCATGCCCATACAAGAGCTGCCAGATGACATCACTGATGTACGAGACTTACAGACTACAGGTCTGTCACACGGAGCCTCTTCTACTTTCTTTAATCTGCAACCAATATTGATCTATGACATATATGTGTATAGTCAAATGTTTATTGTCTGAAATAAATATTATATTTTTTAATAAATATTATACTTTGTTTATATTTATAATATATAAATATGTCACGTGTAATTAGACGTCAGTTTTATATGCAAGAGTCTGTCTATATGTGTTATAGACAATTTGTGGAGAATGTTGTCTCAATGATGTTATTGATTCATCTGTGTGTACACAGAACTGAAGTCAACAGATGAGAATATAGAGAGTCTGCAGACTGAAGAAGACTTGAGTCATTTGTCTCAACATCTTAAACTTCTCTTTGCTCTACTTAAGGTCAACTTCTAGTTCATATAAGACTTGAATACATTGACAGACTCTGATACTTTGTTTGTATTTAGGACTTGAATACATTGACAGACTCTGATACTTTGTTTGTATTTAGGACTTGGAATACATTGACAGACTCTGATACTTTGTTTGTATTTAGGACTTGAATACATTGTCAGACTCTGATACTTTGTTTGTATTTAGGACTTGAATACATTGACAGACTCTGATACTTTGTTTGTATGTAGGACTTGAATACATTGATAGACTCTGATACCTTGTTTGTATTTAGGACTTGAATACATTGACAGACTCTGATACCTTGTTTATATTTAGGACTTGAATACATTGACAGACTCTGATACATTGTTTGTATATAGGACTTGAATACGTTGACAGACTCTGATGCATTGTTTGTTTATAGGACTTGCATACATTGACAGACTCTGATACATTGTTTGTATTTAGGACTTGAATACATTGACAGACTCTGATACATTGTTTCTTAATCTCTCGTCTCTTAAGTTTCTGCTGCTGCACATTGACTCTATACATCACACAAGCGATAAAGCACAGCACAACTTTCTACTTCATTGTATCAATGATTTGCTTGTACCTAGGTCTCTTTCTATCAGCATCATCATCATCATTATTATTATCATTATCATCGTCGTCATCCGACATTTTATAGTCAACATTGTCGACTGATTGACTGACTGACTGACTGACTGATTGATTGACTGACTAACTGACTGATTGATTGATTGACTGGCTGACTGACTGACTGACTGATTGACTGATTGACTGACTGATTGATTGATTGATTGACTGAACAGTCTATGGAGATTACTGGCAGCAGAGCACTCAGCGATGGCCTCACATTGCGTTCCGTTACTTATTCTTTCTCTTAGTCAGTCGTCAGGGGCTGATGTCTTCTGGAAGATCATAGAAGAAGACTTTAATAAGGAAGACTGGACTGTTAGGTTCCTTGCTGGTAATATGTTCTACATTATTACTGTTCTTAATTTTATTATTAATAATAGAATTATTATTATTATTACTATTATTATCATATTAAATAGTTCAAAGTTTATTACGAAATAAGAATAGATTGAATGCAATACAACAAGAGGAATAAAATATTAAAGTAATAAAAGCTGCATTAGTTACCATATTAATAAAATCAATGCTAGACAAGCAGTTACCCCTGCAGGCAGGATGCAGCCAGAGAATGATGCAGCGTTGAAGCCATCTTAAATGGCAACAGATGTCTGCATACAAAATTTTCTTTCTCAGGGCTCCCCTATCCGCAGTGCATTCGTTGCCCAACTCTGACACAAATGCTAAACCCTCGCTACACCAGGCCCTAAGTGGTCTCTACAGCCACACGGATAAAGATGTGGCTGGCTTCAAGAGACCTGTATTTCTGGGGCTTGAGAACTTGGCATGATTTGCTGCAGCACCTGCAGTCAATCTTGTTGACCCTAAGTGAGACTGAGCCAATGTATCAGGCATTGTCGCATCCCATGCCGAGCATTTCCCTCGCGCCCAAGGTATTATAGTAGCCCCATCAGACCTCAATGGGGAGCCTTCTATCTGTCCCAGGGGCTCCTTTGTTAATCCTGCCCTTGTTATTGTTATTTGTACCTAGGTGAATTGAATCTTATTCTGATGGCCAAGCACTTAGATTATGATTGCTTTAATTTTTTACCCAATTACTATAATTTAGCCAACTACAACTTTTAACTTTTCTGCCATTTCTATGCTTCACGCTTCTCCACTGACGTCACTAGTTGAACAAGCACTGATCAGATAAAGTAGTTCAGCAGCCGTGTCTGTAACATTAACACCACCTGCCAAATAAATCATATAGAGCGCTCATCCAAATTTTAGGCCTTAGATATCAAAGAATTGAACATCTCTATCAAACAATTGAGCATCTCTTACAGTAGGAGCAAAGTCTAAACAAACATACTAGTCTTTACAAGCTACAACAGCATTTTAGTGTAATTTTTTTTCTGTAATTAGTAATTAGAACTTTTAACTGGAGTCTTTTGACTAGATGAATGTGTGGATGATAGTAATTAGTGATTCAACGATAGATAGTTGACAGATAGATGGACTGAATATGGTCATGACATTGCATAATGCCAGATAGTTTAATAATCTGTTATTAATTTGTTGTTGTATTAAAAATAGTTGAAAAGATCTCAGTGATAGCCAGACTGCTTCCCTCACACATGATAGATAGAAATCAACAAATCAAAACATCATTGGCTCATGCTTTTGGCTATCTCATTGGTTCATTGGATGATATTAAATCTGTTGTTGTGCAAAGAACTACTCACTATCTGGAAAGTATTGATGCAGCCTCTATTAAGGTTAACTCTTGCTATTAATGTGTGACTCTTACAAGTGTCTTGTTATATTAATTCAGTCTAACATTTTTACATGAGAGTACCAAAACAGCTAAAGACAGTTTAAACAATATATAGAGAGTTAATAGTTTGAACAATTATAGCAAATAAGCATTTGTTTGACAAACGCTAAAACATTCAAATTTAAAAAGTTTCTTGGGAAACTGTCTTATAAGTTCCCAGCACTGTCGCCGCATTTCCCCACTGTACCGGTAAAGTGATGCGTTGCTTTAGGAAAGAGGTGGACCTTGGATCTCCTGAAACGATAGAGATCCGTCCGCCCAACTCATTCACAAAAGCAAGACCCAACGTGCCCGAAGAACCCAGTGTCTCAATCGCTATAGGGACGAACTCATGAGAGGTAGCAAAGCGGCATACATGCTTTTTCAAGTCCTCTGTCTGTACGCCAGACAGACTCTGCCTCTTCGACCTCCTTACGTATAAAGGCACTAAAGTTTCCGGGCAGATACCTTCCAAGAAGGTACCTGCTCCTCGATTATGGTGCAAGATGGTGCCATTTAGCCGCTTAGAGTCTGAGCGCATCAGCATTGCTGCTATATTGGCTCTCTGAAGTGCGCACAGTATAAAATCAAGCCAAAAAGGCAGACGGTGCCATCTGTTGCGCACTGAGGACTAAAATCCCACCCCATCTTAGAGGGAGACAGGCTTGAGTCCATAATGACAGGATAACTCAATGTTAAGAATTTGTGCCAGGAACGTTTTAAGCGTGGTATCATAGGACGCCAGCTCAGGACTTGAAGAGCAGTTAGTGATACGGAGGATGTAGAGAAGCTTTGGGATTGCATAAGCATTTTTCAAGAGGTAGAGGCAGAGTGAGCTGGCAGTGACTGAGCTCTGTCTACACCTGGAACAGGTGTGGACAGAGCACCGGCATTGGTGTTGAATAGGTGTTTATTGGTGTTTCACCAGATGTTCCGGGTGTTTTGTTTACATTATCTTTTACAAAAACAATGAATTGAAAATAATAATGCGGTATAATGCAGTCAACTGTTGATGTAACTGCTGCTCAATAATTAATATTATACTTCAGTCACTGTGGAGTCATCTCTTCATATATCTCCTGCAATGTACAACAAATTGACTCTTTGATATTGCTTAAATTCATAAATAATTTTTTCTTTAGACCTTCACACAACATAACATCAGAGACATCGAAGCGAAATTTTGTAATTAGATTTTAAATCTAACTATCAAATTTCAGTAGTTTTTGTAGATCCTTTGGTGTTATAAACTGACAGCTTTAGAAAAATGTATTTATTCTAGTCTTAGCACAATTCCACAAAAAAGTTGTTTTTTGATGCTGCCATTGTATTGATATCTGCCAATATCACCTTAAGTGTTTAATTAAAAAAACTTATTATATATGAGTTGTACATATGCCTTAGTATATGTAGTAGTTCCTTATTTAATGAGTAAAGAATAGATGAGGTTGTTGCAATGTATTGCAGTGCATGTGCAAGTGTTTGGAGTTTCAATTTGATACAGTTATTTGTGACAGAACTGTCATCCTTCATAAACTCTATCTACTGTCAGTCGTTCTTAAGGACCGCAAGATCCTTTCATGGGAGTTCTTTCTTAATAGGTTCAATGCGCTCTGCTTGGAAGCTCAAGTAGATTATGAGAATTCAACTGAATTCAGTCACATACAAGGTAAGCAACATCTAACGTAATATCATCGGTTCTGTGCGTCAGTGATTTCCTTGTCTTTATTGTGACATCATTTAATTAACGATATTAAAATTGAATCTTACTGATTATTTCTACATTTAATAATAGACTAAGAGAACAAACCTAGTGTAATGTTTTTGTTTGCCAACTGCAAGATTGTGCCTTTTATCAATATATATTCATTATTTGATTTTAATCAGTAGTTTATAGTTGAGATATAGTTGATATGTACCTAGCTAAGTAGTTGATAATATATAGCTTTTCTCTTATACTAAATTACTGGTAAAGAGAAAAATGCTTGAGTTGCATATCGTTTAATATTATTCATCATTTTTACTATTTGTTCAGACCTACACAATACTCCTCATACAAGTGACCTGTTCATAAATATGCTCAACAAAGCTAGATTTGCTCTGAAGTGTTCTAATAGTATACGATCTATAACAGGCAGCAGTCAGTGTTTCAAGACTCCCTATAGGTTACCTATGGATGCATCCATTCACTTACAACAAAGAAATATGCACACGCCCACAGCAGGTCTGTCACACCAGTGTATATATTTATATATCATTACATTTGCATCTATTACGGATCAGTGGCGTTTGTATAGAATTTATAATTGTCAGAAATAAAAGAAATTTGTAATGATTTTAATACTCACTCATGTACTGTAGTCACTCATGTACTGCACTCATTCATGTAATGTACTCACTCATGTACTGCACTCACTCATGTACTGTACTCACTCGTGTACTGTACTCACTCATGTAAAGCGCTCACTCATGTACTGCACTTACTCATGTACTGCACTCACTCATGTACTGCACTCACTCATGTACTGCACTCACTCATGTACTGTACTCACTCATGTACTGCGCTCACTCATGTACTGCGCTCACTCATGTACTGCGCTCACTCATGTACTGCGTTCACTCATGTACTGCGCTCACTTATGACTGATGTACTTACTGTTATCTGTCAGATTCTATGAAGCACGAGTCAACAGAGCGACAGTCAACAGCTCAGTTCAGAAGTCGAGGGTCGCGTATAGGCATCAGTTTGTTTACAAACTTTATATTTCCAGTTGGAGGTAACTTGAGAGAGTTTACAGATGGAGAGAGTAACTTTGCTGCTTTACTACAGAGAGCGATGGACATGGATGGAGCTGACAGACACACTCTCTATCATCTTGTTACTCTGCTTATGAAGGTTTCAACTGGCTATTTTGCTCTACAAGGAGCTTTCTATCTTATTCTTTACATTTGTTCTCTCGTAATATTTTGCAAGAATCACTTTTTTATCTTCTATTCTAATTAATACACGAGTCACTCACTCATGTGTAAAATAATACATGGAAACAATAAATGAATTATTTTTGAAATAAAATTAAATAATGAAATAAATTATAAAAACATTTACTTAATATACAGGTTAATAAAAACAATAATAGAGTTTGTCATTAAATAAAAATACTCTTGAATATAGTTATTTAATAAAACATTACAATGTTGTGATTATGTTTATTAATAAATGATAATAATTATTAATTAACATTATTACCATTTAATATCTGCGTATAATATTTGATATAATTTCAGTTTATGATAAACTGCAGCATCGATGCTATACATGAAGATATGATGTTGACTAAGACTCAGGTATAACTGGTTTTACTTTGTCAAAGTCTTCATTAATATTACTTCTGAGAACCGGGGCTCAATTTAATTTTGTTTTGATTACCTTAAATGTGTATCGAAATTAACTTACAAACATTCTATGTGAAACTATGACTCACTATTACCATTTAACGTGTGATTAGATTTTGTTTGTTGTAAATGTATCATAATATAAAACAATATAATACAAGTTAGTATTACATGAGACATGATTGTCTTCAGTAAAACTCAACAAACGTGAATAACAAACAAATTTTAAGCATTTGATGTGTTATGCATATCAGATGCTTAATTACCATTTACAATATCACAAAGTCATAAACAAACTTTTTAGGTTTATATGATTTTTTAATTTTGAACTCTTCAACTTATAATTTTTTAAATACTACTAGTGAAGACAACAGATTTTCTTTGACCTGTCGGTAGTTTCTCTAATAGTACGCCTACTTCTTCAAACATGTTCTCTGACCATAGCTCAAATGCAGTTAATCAAGAACAAATCTATTTGAAGAATTTAATTTAGTCCGAGCGCGGTAGCTCAGTTGATAGAGTGTCTGCCTATCAATCGGCGGGTGGTGGGTTCAAATCTAGGTTGGGTAAATACTTTGAAAATTATCAATTAAAATTTTATTCACAAAATATGAAGTAAATATTAAAATATAAAAAAATATGAATGCTACCGCGTTACACCGAGTTGGCCAGATGTTTCATCGGACAGGGCATTGTGTTATGTGCGTAACTGATCCGGCTGCCTATGGCGCCCATGCGTTGACAGCCACACTAGCACAATGTCTGTATTTCGTATAGGCCTTCATGTACTTTACATCTTGTAATAACTATGCGGTTGTCATGTTATATTAAATGATTGTAATTTTTTTGTAAAATACTTACTCTATCTACTTTATATCTCTGTGTACTTTATCTGTAGGGGTACAATTCATATCAAATTGAATCAGATTATGATATATTATAATTAGTTAGACTGCACATTTATATTTAATTTATCAAATGTTAAATTTTTGATAATTTTTGTAACAAATTTATATAAACAGTTTTCTTAATGAGCTTAAATAGACCCATTGTCTTCATATGCTCTCTTTGTTGTTTGTTTGTAGAGCATTGTTCTGAGACACATCTATGTACTGTTGGGTTACAATCAGAACGAGAGAGCGTTCAATGTACCTCCGTATAAACTAAGGTCTCATCATTATCTTCACCTTTCTTTCTAACACTTCTATTACTTAAGTTTACATCTGCATGAGACAGGCCGGTGACTTTCACTCATGCAACAAAATATGTCTACAACGACATTCAGAAGATATTTTTTTACATGAAAAATATATTTTGGGTGTCTTTGAATAGCATAACGGAATATTTTGAGTGTCTTTGATGGACTTAGGTGGACTGCTTGTTATATTGTGTAACAGTCTTTGAGTCATTCATCGGAAATTAGTTTGTAAATTGTTTTCTCTTGCATAACATTATTTCAACAAAAAGAGTGTTCATTATTTTTTTGTATTTATAAAATGAAGTGATATAAATTATCTGACAGATGTTCTTTTTGTTTCACAACAGATGTTCAGTTGTCTTCAATGCTTTCATCTGTGGTATGGCTAAGGTAGGTCTCATTGTCTCATTGTCTCATTGTCTCATTGTCACATTGTCTTATTGTCTCAGTGTCTTATTGTCTAATTGTCTTATTGTCTCATTGTCTCAGTGTCTCATTGTCACATTGTCTCATTGTTACATTGTCTCATTGTCTCGCTGTCTTATTGTCTTATTGTCTCATTGTCTCAGTATCTTATTGACTCATTGTCTCACTGTCATTGTCTTATTGTCTCAGTATCTTATTGACTCATTGTCTCACTGTCTTATTGTCATATTGTCTCAGTGTCTTATTGACTTATTTGTCTCATTATCTCATTGTCTCATTCTCTCATTGTTTCATTATCTCACTGTTTTTATAGTTGATATTTTTAGGTAATGTTGTTAAGACCCCATCACCCCCCTAGAAATATATTATTGGTTCTCCCATGGAGTGAATGTAACGTTTGTTATGCGTTAAGTGTTAGTGCAAAACTGTTCTCCCCACCCTCCCCTTAAATTAATTGTTAGCTCTTAAGCTGTGAATAAAAAAAAATTAGTATTTCTTAGTATACAAAGTGTATGCCAAATATATTTCAAATGACAAAATGTTTTTTTTTTACAAAGAAACATTTTCACATAAAAAATGAGGAGGCGTGAGGTTTGCAAAGTTTAGTACAATGTTAAAATGCTAAACTTGTTAAGGTGTTGGATCACAACTTTGCATTAGGCAACATAATCCTTCCAGTGTCCCTCGCTCTGCTGCAGTACTGCCCCTCACCCCAGAGGTACGCCAGCGACTACCAGCCTCCTAACTATTCACTTTGGTTCTTAGACCAACAGACGAGACAATCTTGGCTCACTTCTCTGCTCGTTATTCTATACAAGGTCCTCTCACTGTCTCTCTCAATCAATTTATAATCTGTTGTAATAATAAAATTATTGAAGTCAATATTACTAAAGCATTTCTGTCTACAATGTCTTATAACTTCTTTTAGGTTTAGGATTAGATTCAGAGTTATTGAATTACTTTACTATGAAATTAGGATTAGAGTTATTAAATGATTTTTGGAGTCATTTTTGTCAGATTTAACTTTGTGATTGTTTTATTTAGGAACCATATATACACTTTGTAGACAACATTTGTTGATGTTGTGACAATGTACTAGTGACTCTAATATATATTGTGTGAATAATTAATAGTTTTATTATAAGAAGAACTTTGGTATTGCTAAACAATGTTTGAACTGATAACACTGGATATTATAATAATGCTAATTATATTATCATCAGATTACTGTACAATATTTAACGCATTTTTTTTTTTTAATAACTTACATTTTTATTTCATTTTATTTATTATAATAAATAATTTACAAAATATAGCAATGCAAATTAACATTACAAAATAAATATAGAATAAATACATAGTAGAAGAAATATGAAAGACAGTATCTACTATTAATTTACAGTATATAGAAAGTTAATAGTTTGCACAAGCACGTTCAGACATTTACACATTTAAAAGTTAAAAATTGTCTTGGGAAACTGTCCCAAAAATTCCCAGCACTGCCGCTGCATTCCCGCGCTGCACTGCCAAAGCAAGTCATTGCTTCAGGAAAGAGACTTGGATACCCGAACAATAGAGATCCGTCTGCCCAACTCATTCACAAAAGCAAGACCCAACATACCCCATGAACCCAGTGTCTCAATTGCTATGGGAACGAACTCGTGAGAGGTAGCAAAAGCGGAATACTTGGACAGCTTTTTTGACTCCGCTAAAGCTGCCGCTGCGCCCGACTCTTCTGCCGACCTCTTCATGTATGAAGGCGCTAACGTGTCCGGGCATGT
>JAQIXG010002129.1:0-18723 GCA_034700105.1 Oconnorella tubifera | reverse complement strand
AAAGAACTAAGTATAAGAATAGAAAATAATAAAATGTCATATTATATATCTATAAAAATATCTCTGCAATTACTTGCCAATATTTAAATTTAGATGGTAATAATTAAATTTATATGCGCAGCGTCGCAAAGTGATGAAGTGCAACAGAATGGGGATGACGGTGCGTCACGTTCTAGGCACTTCCGTGAGAATTCAGCTAACAACGACCGACCATCACATCAAGGTACACTTTGCTACATAAAGTGGTCCAGAATTTCTTGTATACTAACTTTTCTAATATGATAATTTTTACACAAGTCTAAATACACTTTTTAAAAGTTTTAAGGCGCCCTTTAATCTTTTATATTCTGTCAACTGAATTTTGTTTGAACAGAAATTTTACATAGAATATTAAAAAAACAAAGAAAAGAAACACGCAGGATACAGAGAATTGTTTTTTTAAGCATGCTGAAGATTTCAATTGACATACTCTTTTGAAATGAAATCAAATGAAAAGAATTTATACACAGAACTTTTATATTTAACCAGAAGTCTTTTACTGAGAAAGTTTATACCTAAAATGAACCCTATCCCTAAATCTAATGCCCTAGTCTTTACCCTAACCTTAATCCTAGCTGCAGTAAATTCTATTTATTGAAATTTCATTTGATGAGACACAATTTCTGATTGTTTAAATAAAAAAATAATGATTTTAAGATGTTAAAATTTTTATGACCAGATGAACCGAATGGTTACGCTACTGCCCACCCCGCCGCTGCGCCCCGGGGTCGCAACCGGGGAGGAGGCAATGCAGGCAGGAGTGGCAACTACAGAAACTCTCATAACAATGACGATGCCCCTCCAAACGCAACCGGGGCTCAATCTTCTCGAGCATCCATCCATCCGGGGGGGTCGTCTCAAAAGAGTGGTGATGACGCAGTGCCTTTGCAACAAAAGAAAGAGGAAGGAGGGGATACGGGTAAGAATAAGAATAAGAGCGGGGGTGGGGGGCAAGTTAATTCGAGTAAGAGTACAGGGGGTGGAGTGAGGGGTGTGGTTAACGGAGGGCAGTAAGGGGTGGTGGTGGGTTGAATTGTGGTGGAGTGGACCTCATTGAGTGATGTCATTGAATAGTTATGATTGCAAGTTAATTAGTTGCAAGGTAAAAACGCGCCATTGTCAGTTGCGCTGATATTTATTTTCATCCGTACTTTCAGTTTTTGTACTTGTAATTAAAACGGTTCAGTGTTACGAAACGTTTTATTATATGGAATATTTTTTGTTTGGTTTAGTTTGGAAAAAGATAATTATTAAAGTATGAGTGTATGACTAGTAATAACGATGTTGTGCATTAAATTAAAATATTGCAATTAAAATTTAATCCATGACAAGTTTTTAAGTCAAATAACATTCTAATAAAATCCATCACTCCTTGGTTGTCAGAAAAAGTTATTCTTTAAAATTTTGTCGTGTTTAAGTTGTGCATACGATTATTTTCAATCAATTGTTTTTTAAATTGACTTAAATTTTAATTGAAATGGTGTGCAGGAAAATTTTCTGTTTGGTGAATGATTGTGTACTGTTCTCATTAGTGTAGGAATTTGCTTGTAAATTGATATTAAGTCACAAGTAGTTTATGATAGTATGAATAGTTTTACTGTAATGTAAGTTTTTTGGTAATTCTTGTTGCAAGTTTGTGGTAGATTTATTCAAAATAACGATTAATTACGAACTGTTAATCATTAATTTCATAAATATTAACTTGATTTTTTAATTAATAATCATTTTTTCTTTTCATCTAATTTTACAGTGCTTAATTTATTTGTTGCTTTGTTACTTGAAAAATTCTTTTGGAAAAGTTTTGAATTACTGATTTTTTATATGGATGGTATGCAAAAATGGAATGAATCCGAGTGGATCATAATCCTAATTCAGTGGATGAAAATTTAACATTTAGTTTAAGCTCATATTATAAACACTAGAGACCATTGTAAATGCCAGTTCATGTCTAATTACCTGTTTATTTTTGTGCATTTTTTGCTGCATTGAGAGAAAAATTCATCTATTTGCAGATGAAGTGTTGTATTTTGAATTAACATAAATATATAGATATTTCTTTTTAAATGAAACAATTCAGTAATAATATATTGTGAATATCAAATTGAAATTAAAAAACAATATTTGAATTAAGTAGTTAAAATGATACTTTAGTTGAATAGATATAATACTTCTTGATCAGTTTCATTAAATTGTACAATGAACATTTAATGTATTTTGAACTGCTTAAAGTACAATGATAATAATGATGATTTAGTTAATAATTGAAATAATTTTCAATTATTTGATGTACATAGAACACATTATTAAAACTCATTCTTATTACTAGGCTTTATCTGAGAATTTAAACATTGTGACAATAAATATGCTTTTAATTTTACTGATGTTCAATTTTCTGCACTTTTCTTCAATATAATCGAGATGTTCTAATTTTGAAGTTTATATAGTTTTATTTGTATCAGTGATAAAAATAAATAATCTTAACAAAACATGTTACTGGATGAAATATTTAGGAATAGAAATTTAATTAAAGGAACAAATTCCGTGTTTGAATCCGTTTTAGTTAAATTAGTATCAATTGATTACCTTTGACGATGATACGATATACAGATCGAGCGGAAGGGACAATTACTTGATAGAATTCAAATTAACTGCGTGGTGTCATCGAGTATTTGTTAAAATTAAAATGTACATATGGAATGTGCTTGTTGTTGGACTTACAGAACGCGTTACTTCTAATGCAACTAATTTAGAATTTCGAATATCGTCGTTTGCGTACAATGCCTTAATTCTTTCTGTTTCGAATTGAAGCTCGCAATTTTTGTCAACGAAGCGTTGTTTTCATTATTATCGTTAATATTTAACGCCGCCGTGTATTTAAGTTTGAATTTTGTCTGTAAGATTATTGCGCCGTGAAAAACAACGTATTATGACCGCGTGTTATCTTAGTTGTTAATCTGCTTATTTTTGTTCAGTGTCAAATTGAGTGTCAGTGTGTTTACGCTTTTTTGCTTTTTTTAGTTGGTCTCTGCTAGATACATAGAATTTTAAATACTCGCGTAAAAATGTTATAACGTTTTCTGTAAGAGATTGAGTTTACCGTTTTTGCGTCATTTCATTTTGAGAAGTGCAGAAATTATACTATTTGAGTGGATTAGTATTTTGAAGATTTTATCAAAATATCAATAAGTTGATCGCGTGTTATTCATTAAAGAGAGTTGGCAGTGTAGTTTGTCATCGCGTTTCGTTTATAGTATTGCTAATTAAGTGTATTTACGAAAAGGTCCATAATTTGTTGAAAGGCTTTAAATATTTAAAGGTAGTTAAAACATGAAGGTACAAGCTGTTGTAATTATGAATGGAGCTTTTGTAAACTAACAAAAATGGAAGTAATTATTAGTTCGTTTTTTTGAGATGTTGATTTTGTGAATTCAAAATTTTACATTTGTTTCTGATACTTAGTTTATTTGAAATTGTGGTAATTTTAATTGTAAAATTATCTACGAAGTAAATACTGCGCTCTAAGTACATTAATAAAATGTCTCTATTCTGTTGCAATTATTATGATGTTAACATTGGGAAAACTATTGGTACGATTGACGACTGTTTTGTATTGCCAGTTTATTATAAAATAAATTACTTTAAATGAAGCGATTGTTTTAATACTGTGAAGTTGTTGAAATTTTTAAAGCTTTACTCTTATTCGTAGTATTTCATATTTAAGCAAGATACATTATATAAACTAATGCCAAATTAATTCATCTTGCATTCTTCATATCAATGTATAATTATTAATGTATAATTTCAGGGATGTTTTGTGATTAATATTTAAATCAACAATGAATATTATTGCTCTTAATTGTCAAAATTGGTGTGCTGTAGATAATGATAGAATTTGATTAAATACATTTTATAAGATGTCTTCAAAATGACTTCAGGAGCAACTTGACACATTTTCGTTAATATCACTAGATTGTTAATATTATCATTTTAATGACTATATATCACAGTTTTTCATATTTTATAGTGTAATGTAATCACATTGACTAGACTTCGCTTTTAATTTACAATTTCCATCACTGTAATATTGATCTTATTCATTTTTCAATCGAGATTTTCAGCAAAATGAAACACCAGTGTTGCATTTTTGGACATTGTAAGTGAAAAAGACAAGTCTAATCATGCGTTTGTGTATAGGAAAAATTATTTAATTATAGATAGTACTAAGTTAATTAACATTTTAAACAAAAGTTTTGCAAGTTTATATCCATTCATTCAAAACCTGAACTTTATCAATAATATTAAGCCGACCTGCATTGAATTCGTTAATAAGACTCCTTATGCTCTTAAATGGATCGATTTTTCAGTTTTCCTCTTAATGCTCTGTAGTACATTACATTATGTAGCTGCTGTATACACGTGCATTTTGCGCAGTGCAAGATTCTCGTTAAAAAGTTTGATTTACAGTAGCTCACTTCTCCTCATTAATCTTTTTCAAGTTTTGTATTTTTAGTTATAATGTAAATATTTGTAATTTCAAAATGCGATATGGTAGATTTGTAAACGATGTATTCTGGCGAGTCTTTCATGTCAATAAGTTTGTAACATCTACTGTGCTTGTTGATTAAATTCGCTGGAAAACTGCAGCTTGAAATACTAACTTGTTTGCATTATAGATTATCTAATTATTCACAATATTTAATTATAATTATAGAAATCTATACTTCATCAAATCAATAGCAGCAAAATGTTATTTATTTTTTAAAATGCTATGAATTGTAGCAGCAATTAAAGTTAAAATTAAAATGCAATGAATTGTAGTAACTCTTCATCAAAAAGTAGATATTTTTGAGAAATTTTATTTCTTGAGCAATAAAATGTAAATATGAACGAAGTTATTTATTAACAAGTAATAAAGTCATTGAAAAATAGTTTTCTTAAAAGTTATTTGCACCGATAAACAGAGCCGGACTTTGGCCTAGGCAGACTAGGCAACAGCCTATGGCAGGTTGCTGCAATACGATTTTTTGGGATTCCGAAATGTCTACTAATTTGATTTGTGTAACGGAAGAATGATTCATTGATTTAAAGTTTTGCATTATTTCAGCTCCATCTGAAAATTAAAGAAACTGAACATTTGTCCTCACTAGACGACATGTACATCTTTATTCATTCTATCATTGACCGATATAGAGGTCATTGACTCGCTATAGAGGTCATTGATCCTCTATAGAATTAATTGACCCGCTATAGAGATCATTGATCCGATACAGAGGTCATATTGACCCGCTGCAGAGGTAATTCACCCGCTACAGTGATTATTGACCCGCTACAGAGGTCATTGACCCGCTACAGAGGTCATTGACCCGTTACAGGGGTCATTGACCCGCTATAGAGGTTACTGACCCGCTATAGAGGTCATTGACCCTCTATAGAGGTAATTTATCAGATATAGAGGTCATTAACCAGCCATAGATGTAATTGACGCGCTATAGAGGTCAGTGATCCTCTAACGAGGTCATTAACCCGCTATAAAATCATTGACCCGCTACAGAGATCTTTGACCCGCTTTAGATGTAATTGGCCCGCTGTAGAGGTCACTGACCCGCTATAGAGGTTGTTGACCCGCTATAGAGGTCGTTGACCCGCTATATAACTCATTGACCCGATACAGAGGTCATTGACCCGATATAGAGGGCATTGACCCGATATAGAGGGCATTGACCCGATATAGACGTTATTGACCCGCTATAGAGGTCATTGACCCGCTTTGAGGCTCTGACTTATTTTACCAATGAGGAACGCCAGTGACGAACGTTAATTTACAGCTTTAAAAAGAATAAAAAACTATTTGAGAAGATCTCTAGGTCAACAAAAATTGAGTAGTTTTTCAGCATTGAACGAACAATGCCCGAAGATATAATTTACGATACATTTATTAACGAATTTAGTGAAAATAAAATTCGCAAAAAACTGTAATATGAATGAGTGTATGTGATATAATTAGTAACATCATATATTATAAATACAATGTTTTATTATAATAAACGATTCACATTTTTTATTTTTTCTAATGATATATTTAAACTTACTTACCTTAAATAGAGATAACAGTTTTCATATTATTAAATCTGTCGATTACGATCGATATACACGGTTACATAATATATTTTAATTTTCCAAACATATTTTGTTATATTAATTGTCGTACGCGACCATAGGACAAAAATGAAACAAAATTTAATATGCTGTTCTCAGCTTAAAATGCATGATAATTGATTATATTTGACATTAATTCATTTGCACATACATAATAATTATGAAATTAACGAGTAATTATAAAATTTGGATGAAAATTGAAAATAGAATATGCTAGCATTCTATATCGACATTTGTAAAGAATCTTCCATCAGATTACTTTACAGTAATACTAATGTTTACATTTTGAAAAATAAATCCAATTACGCATAAAATTAAATATATGATAATCTAAGCTTTATATCTAGTCTTAACTTTTCCCCCGTGATTAATCTAACAATGGATGAAATATTTCGTTCCTTTCTCGGATTGCCCCGTCGAGGAAATCGTGGAAGGTAGTAAAACTGTTTTATTATAGAAAATATCGATATTATGTAACCTTCATATGTTTTTATTGATAAAATTCCCACAAACTCATCGTGGTATAATCTAATTGCTGTTATGCTTATGTTTAATAATAATATAATCATAAAAACTGATAAATTAATATAAGTAAACATTAATTTTGTGTTTATTAAGTTATTTTCTATTTATTGCATAATACGACTTTTTTATTGCTTAATATTACGTTTCTAAAATTGTATAATTTTTGTAATTTTTAAGCCGAATAATTTTTAGTGATCTGTGTAGAATTATTTGAGATTATTTCGTATATTTATATGCTGTAAATTTCAGAGATGAGTATGTTCGTGATTTTCCACCAATAAATCCTGATGAGAATGATGACAACAACACTCCCATGTCATCTGATAAATTTGATTTTTCATTTAACGTCGCAATGCCGCAAGATATCTTCCAACATTTTGAAGAAATATTCGCTAACATGAATGACATCACACGATCTTTTGAGTATCCTGAATTACCTTCACTGAATCCAAATCCAGGTTATCAGTGGCTTATCTTAAGCTTTTCTAATTTCTTGTTGGATTAATTGTTAATGGTTTCTGCCACAGTGGATTAAAAGTTTCTTATGTTAGCATTCATTAAGCGTCATAAGCAAAGCATGAGTTACTGGTTTAAGTATTTTAATCATACAAAGTCAGAGATAAAATTTTGATAGTCAAATATTTTTATATTGAATTTGATCCTGACTCAGAACTTCAATGTTTAGGATTTCAGTCCCTGGTTGAAAATCATATATTTTAGCTTTCTGCATTCTTCAGCAAGTTATCTAATTTTATTATTAATTATAGCCAATCTTATAACATTGTTCTACAGAAGAAAATAGTTCATTGAGAGGTCGGATGCTTAAAGATGATATTGAACCAGAGTCTAAAAAGAACAGTCCAGATATGTGGATTGATTGTTATAAACAACAGCCTAGGAGCTTTGTATGTAATTTTCCTTATAACTACTGTATGTTCAACATTATTGTTGTTTTAATATAATATTATATACAGTATTTGTTCATCAGTAGTATCATTCCTCTAATAATTTTAAATATACAGTATACAGTACATTTTTAATAATTCTGATAATGGTATTATATTGAATTTCATAAAGCAAAATTAGAATGAATTACTTTGAAAAGTATGTTTTCATTGGTTATGCTGGTGTGACATTAAGAAAGAAACTAACTGGTAAATGTTTCACATCTTTAATTCAGTTTGTTTCATATTGTGATGAGCTATATTATTTATAAATATCAATTCTCGTTTATTTCTATATTTAAGTGGAGCAGAATACTTAGAGGGAAAAATGATTCGAGTGAACACCCAATCAGTAGCACTGACACAGGTATATCAGAAAACATCTTCTTTTAATTTTATGATCTTAATGATCTCAAATTTTATCCTTTGGAACAAGTAAACTGTGTATAGCGCCTGTTTTTGACACAGTAGATTGTGTTCATTTTTCTTGGTCATTGAATCTTTTTTTTGTGCTGATGTGATGTTAAGCTACTAGCAACGTGTCTGATATATAAAACTACAGTTTGATGATATTCATTTAATAATTGATTTTACTACATATAGAAATTTTTAATCTTGCACGTTTAGAATAAAATATCTTTTCTTTGACATCATACACAAACTGTAATTAAACCAAGTTAGCCTTATTGATTATTGTATTGATCTCTGTGAGAATCTTGCAATTTTAGATCTGGACACTTTAGTAAAGAGTGAAGGACTTGATAGTGTCTTGCCTTCCAAATCTTATTCAACACATCATGATAATGTTGGCGATTTAGAGCGATTTTCAAGAATGAATCCATTTGGTGGTTTTTCATCGTCTAATTATTCATCAACTATCGTATACAGCAGCTCAAACGGGGTTTGTTGTTTTTTGTTTATCTCTATACAATTATAAATTTAAGATTTTTTTAAATTTCTGTAATTAAAACATTGAGAATTTGTTTAAATTTCTGCAAGTTTTTAAACATTTTTAGTTGTATCTGTAATTAGATGCTGCAATTTCTAACACAATCTTTGCATGACTCTGCGAATATATTTGACTTTCGCTCGTTTTTTTTATTGTAGAAAAGTGAGCAAAGGCAAACGATTAAAGATTCTGAAGGCAATGTTGAGACAGTGATCACACGGACAATTGATGGACAAACATGGACAGAGAGAGTCAAGAAAGATCGCAAGGGAAATGTGATAGAGAGGGACGGTGATGATACTAGTGGTCATGTACCTAAACAACGTGGGCTTACTTATTTATTTTTATTTAACGTTATATAAGCGTTTGATGTCAAATTTAATAACAGGGTAGGATTAAATTACTATAAATTGGGAATAAAATTCTTGTGAAAAAAAGCAAGGACAAAATGAAAAGGATGGTCAGAATTTTCATGAATTTTAGGTTGTTTTTAACTTTGCCATTTATTGCATTTATTCCATTTATGTCAGTTCGATAATTCGAACATATTTTAATGACAGTACAAAAGCGGTTAATTACTTGTATTAATAATAGTTAAATATTTTAAGCTCAAGTCACTTTGCTCAGCTGTTACTTTTGCAATGTTTAACTACAATTTTGCAACGTATCCTATTTTTGTTTTCGCTCTTTTTCCAGAAAAGAAACTAGACTTTGATTCAACATGGAATAGAAAATCGACTAATGTAGAAGATCAGGATATTCGTAAAGATTTACTGTCCCCCTCCAAGCAATTCGAACCTTCATCCGATCTGCGGTCAATATTCAAAAACATATTCGGATTTCAGTTTCCCGGGTTGAGTGACAAATAAATAATGAGATCGAAATTTGTTGTATTTTTGAAAAATGAGTTGGCTCAGTTTATTCGATTCTTAAACTAAATGATTTTTATTTAAAATTTTAAAATACATATTAATATTCTGTAAATTGTAAATAAAATGTAACCTAATAGTATTAAAAGTTAATTGTGGGAATATAATGTATCGTTTTAAACTTCTAAATTATGATTCATTAAATATTCTTGTTGATTTTAAGACTATTCAAAATAGTTGTTGTGTGAGAATTTTTACTGCAGTTACGCGTGAAGTAACATAATAGCCATTTTTAAAATAATTGTCTATTTGACTTGAGCAGACATATTTTATACCAATGAATGTCAATTAGCATAGCAAATATGAACATGTCCTCTTTTGCTGTTCTTATTTAACAACCGGTGTATGTTTTGTTATATGATAGCAGCCCACAAGTTTATTCTCAAAGTTCTCCTATTTTCACAACTGGAAATATTTCTTAAAACACAGCATATGAAAACAAATTCACTATCCATTGAATTCAGTCTAAAAGTACACGGCATTCTTAGGATACTGAAACCGACCGATCTTCTCTTTATACAGCACCTCGTCTCCCTTGTGATTTATATACTTCTGTACATTCAAGGGTACCGCATCCGGTTTATCGCTCAACACGTCCAAATGTGGCCTAAGATTCAGATCTTTATCTCTTCCTGGTTCCAACAAGAGACATTTTATCAACATCTTCATACACGCGTCATTTATCACTTTCTCACCGCTTTGCGTTGTTTCGTAAAGTGGGACAGCATCCGATGCCCAAGCGAGATTACATCTTGGATTACCGTTATCGCTGTAATCTATCCATAATTCTATAGTATTGAGTTGATAGACAAAGAGACGGATGAAGTGACCGTCAGTGATGATGCATTGGGTTGTAATGGGATACGTTAGTTCCATTAGATGACAAAATCCTGTACAGATAATTTTTACATTGAAAAATTTACAAGAGAGATTAAAAAAGCCATAGAGTTTATTTTTATCGTAGTTAATGTTGAAGCGGTTTGAGAGTCGATCTCGGAACCAAAGGCTTTGGGATCAACTCTCAAGCCACCTTATTAAAATTTCGTTTGACTCGTAATATTTCACTGACTTGATGCACCCTTTGGCAAAATAAGTAATTTTATTGCCTAGGATTTAGCATAATTCATAAACCATAATCTAGACACTAAACTTGCTTTCACGCGTTGCAAAATATAAATAATTGTTCAAATGCAGAATTCGAATTATTATTCTACCTACTTCTAATATTACAAGCAAGATGTCTAAGTCATATCTATATTATCTAGTGACCGCTTAAATACTAAGATATTTCGCAGCAATTCTAGAATGTTTAACGATTTATAACTAGTAAAAAGTTTAACGCTTTTGCAATTTAAAATTTACATTTAAACTAATTAAATTTAAGTCGAACAGTTAAAGCTACCCTGAAAAATAAGAGGTCCCGGATTCAAATCCTGTGTTTGGTACACCATTTATCTACACACTAAATGGCTAAAAGAATATTCATCTAAATTTATCAAATTTACCCTACAAAATGCCAAGTCATCCGCACTAAGAAGCTAACTTTAATGTCCTTACATTGATATAAATGAAATTTACCAACCTTGATTATAAGCCTGTGCAACGCATGAACCAAATCCAGTCATAAGTCCAAACGTTAGCTCCGCGCTAGTTTTAATGTCACTACCTAGTTTAGATAACGCTTCGTACTCGACTGTCGGTAGCACGTGAATAGATAGCGATGTCCATTCACACGGTGCACCAACCCAATGACCTTTTTAACGATATCAAAAAAATTAGTTAATTAATGATGCTTTATTAAGTGTATTCCTTAAAAATGAAATCATATAGCTTTTACTAATGTGATAATTCTAGATCAATAGACTATCTAATAACTATAAATCAAGATGTTACTGAAAAATTTGAAACTAAGTTAATATGAATACAGATATTTCGAAGCTGTCGAAATAAGCATCTTGCTAAAGAAGCAGCAAGTCCCAGAATCAGGATGCAATCTGGGATTTAAAATTTGAATCCGATTTTCACCGTGAACATAAAGTTAAATCTAATAATTCTGTCAACTAGAACTGCCATTCTATTAGTGAATAAAATCAAACCTATGAAGCCATTCTAATACAATTACTGAAAAGCCTAACAATAATTTTAAACTTCGCCTAAAGTTAACATTACTTCTGATCTTTTGAAATGATTACAAATAGTTTTAGCTTTTATTAGCATATACACATTACCTGCCATGCTAATTGGTCTATTATTGATACAAGTTACTGAAGCAGCAGATGGTGTGTAATTTACTTTTGGCAAATCTTGTCCAACACATAAAGCATCGTCCAATGGAACAATCTAGAAATAAGAATTCAATTCAATTCAATTATTCTATTAACAATACAAGTGACAGCATTAAATTTATCACATTTCATTTAATAAAAGAATGTAAAAAACATTCAATTATGCATTGAACAAATGAAATTATTTTAGAGTTATGCTACATTGCATATATATTTTTTTCATTCATTTATGAAAGTTTAACACTAGCTTACATTTGTAAACTTAAGCATTAACAAATTTTTAGATGCAGCATCGCTTGCAAATTATAATTAAAACTACTAGTGTTAAATTACTTTTACTACAAAATATAAATGACATAAACTTGTGCTAAACTCACGTTTACAAACAAATGAAAAACTAGATCAACAATAAAAAGCGAGTATACTTGAGGCATAGATTGCTCCGTACGTATCTGCCAGTCAGGCTTATGTCTGTATTGAAAACGTAACACACCGGCATCCATTCCGTCCTTGTTCAACATCCAAATCCGCTTGCCTTTAGCTGGCTGTGACTTTTTACCTAAAATACAATATAAGTAATCGTTAATAAGTTAAAACATTAGCTGAAAATTAAATAAAGTGATTTTAGTCATTATATTTAGTAATACAACGAATAGTAATAATTCCAAAATAAAGATAAAGAATTAAAAATGTGTACTATAAATCCAACCTTTCAACAAAAATAATTAGTTTCCTAAATAGACAACATTTCCAATAGATTTTCTGACCTCTATAACAAGAATAAAAGGTCCTGAATTAAATGATATCTAAAGAATGCTTGAAATTATAAAATATATTAAAACAAAACCAATGCATTAAAATAGAAGTATTTAATAAGTCGATCATCTGCGGCTTAAACTTGCCTCCAAAACCAGTCACATCCCAGAACGTTTCAACTCTAACATTCTCATCCAACTGACTTCTAAGTAAATGCTCCGCTTCTCCTGCCAATTGTGAGCGCAATGCAAATAAAAGTCCACCCAGCTCGTTATGAACTACGTACTTATATGCATCAGGTACACGTAATTCCCCTTCCAAATCTGGTTCAAGTTTCCCCTTTAACGTGATTTTAAATTCCTTTGCCAGTATATCCGGTATGACTGGTTTGACGCTATCAAAAGCTTTATTCACATCAATACCATCATAAATAGCAGGAAGTCCATGAATTAGATGCGTCCGCGTTATATAACGTTTAAAATCAAGATTATTTGGACGTTTATCGAATGGTTTCACGAGCCATAAAATTCGTTTAGTCTCCCCCGCGATAGCTTCCAACCGAAGCTTCACGTCCGGGATGGCCCTCAACGTCTGAGTGCGTCCGTGAATATACCAGGCCGTGCTGCGGTGAAAGGATCCCCACCGTCCAGGGGGATACGAGGGCTTGACCGGGGGATACTGTACCCCCGATCCCTTATCATTTTGTTCGCTTAATTCTATTATTTGATTTGAGGGAGAATTAGAGAGGGATGGGTTCGAGGGGAAATGAACCGGGGTAAGGCCTGAGGGGGAGGACAAGGAGGATGGTTCTATGCTGCTCCAGTAGCGGAAAGAAGGTGAAAAATTATTTTGAGAATTTATTTTGAGAAAAAACTTTCTCGCTATCATGCTGGCTGACATTTTTCATCATCAATTTAAGTAATAACTGTAAAAGTTATTTTAAAAGTTTAGAAATAATTCCAAATTGTGGCGTGAGAATGATTTCTTGACAAGATTCTCAAGTTACAATTTTTAAGTATTTTCTTTATTTCTTAAATCTTGAACTTCTGAAATTATTTTCAAAAATATCTGAGAGCTTTATGCACTGACGCTCAAAATTTATTCGTGAGACGATCAGTGCCGTATTTAGACCTTGGGGGGGCCTGAAGCACAAATTTTCGGGAGTTCCAAAAAAGTCCAGCATGAAACCACTTTCAACAGGGATGACCTTTTTTTCTTCTTTTTTTTAACAAAATTTTTTTTTTAAGTCTCGGGGGGCCCCCTTTGTCCGGGGGACCCTCAGCACGTGCTGAAAGTGCTTCAAGGTAAATCCGGCCCAGGAGACGATGGTAAGACAAAATGTTCTCTTTATATATGCTACTAAAATGTACCTATTTCATGAAAATAAACTAACATGGATGCAAAATCGTCAGAAATTGAGAGTACTTGCTTTTATGGTTATCTCTGTAATCTATTTCAATGCTTATATTTAAAAATACTATAGATCTGCTGAAATTTTGCAGGCTTAAATTTTATCATATTTTAGTTACACTGCACATTTTGGTTCGGCAGCGATAAAAGTCTATAGGCGTATGTAGCCGTGTGATAAATGACGCTTTTGTCGCTAATGATGTTTTGGATGTGATAGATATAATTAAAAATTAAATTCGGCATAGCATTATTAGTTGGACTTGCAGTTAAGCCTACATAAGATGATGTTACACGTATTTTTTGCAGTTTTGCATTAATAAATCAATGATCTACAAGGTAATGTCTTCTGATATAACCGTGATCGCTTTTGTCATGGTCTAATAAATTCAGAGCAAATATCTTATAATGCGATACGATTAAGCAGCTTATTAGGAACGGTTCACATTTAGCGCAAAGTTTGTCGCGACACCGTCGATGAATTGATTGCAATGGTTCAAACACTAATTTGTTGAACGTAAACATAACAAAACGTAACACAAGCTGTAGTTAGTATAATATAATGATGAGGCAATATCGTTTTCAAGTGAGCTCGGAAACGTTTAGATGCATAATTATAAATATACGACTAATGACAGCCAAATCACATACCAGTGATACTCTTAATTATCAACAGTCACGTTTGAAAAAAATTCTTCATGATGCTTATTACTTAGTTTATTTGCATATCATTATTTGTACTTGACTCTAAGTAAGCACGGTCAAAACTTTCAATATTAAACGATTAGTTTATAATCAAAAGAGGAGCAATAATGTGTAAATGTCACAAGCAATCAAAGAAAGCAGCTTATGTGCATGATTTGTACTACTGTTAGCAGGTCGACAGAGTGAATAACCAGAGAAATAAAACTTCTGAAATACTTTAATCACTAAAAACATCGTTTGTGGATTGCGGGCTCAACAAATTCTGTAAGATGTGAATGGCCTATAATCTGCTAACTAGTGGTTTACTGAGTTCAAACTTTCTTAAACAACAAATGCTCTATGCAAGTAAAATGACTTGAAAACACGACTGCTTAGTTGTAACACTACTGATCGTGTCTATGTGGCAAAGTATAATATATCTAATGATAAATAGAAAAGTAAAAATGTTGCGTAGTCTAGTCACAGTTATCGTTGTCGCAGCTTGTATACTATTTACTTTATCATCTTGGACATTACTTCGCCAACGACAAGATTCTCAGTTAATTATTGATGACTTAACTCTAAATTTGTCTACTAACGAACGCAAGATGGCTGCTGTTCTGTTGCAGGTCAGTAATAAAATAGAGTATACGCTTTTAGGCCAACATGTATGGAAAGTTGTTCAATCAATGAGAAATCAAATAATCTTTAATCAAAAATAAGGTATCTAGTTTGTAGTTATTACACAATTGTCATAAAAATAGATTAATCCACAGTTATTAAACTATTTCAAAGCAAAGAATTGATTAAGAAGCAACCTATTGCTGAGACTCGGCTGAGTTGTTTAGTTTTAATCTCATTTTAAAATCTATGCAGAGAATTAGAATAAGGCATAATAGAAGTTATAACTTTTAAATTCTAAAGTTTACTTTATTGCTCTTATACAGATGACAGAAGTGCGTAAACTGTATTTGGATTGTGATGTTAATTACAAGGAAGCATCTCGAAGCAGCGAAATTTTAAACACAAAAATCGCTGATTTGCAAGTAAAGATTTCAGATTTAGAAAAACTACTTCAACAAAAGGTAGATCAATGCAAGATTAGATTAGACCTATATTTTGTAAATAAATTCTTTCTATTGTAATTTTCGTCATATTACACAATCAAACTAGTCCAAAATGAAATATACATATTTTTGCTTATTAAAGGATTAAATTTGTAAAGTTTATTTCATAGATTAATCTAATACAAAAGTTGGTCTTATCCAATGAACCGGTTTCACTGCCTCAGGCAGAAATCTCCATAACAGAAAAAGGTAAAGTCATCAATTTAAGTTAAAAATACATAAAACTTATTGTAAACTTAATTAGCTGATAAAAACTTATAAAGATTTAATTCATTATCTTTATCTGTATTCTTTAGAAACACTATTGACATGTTCTATTATTGATTTAAATCATATGACAGTACTTAACTTGCCTTGTTAATTGATTTTGTTTATATTTGCTTTTACATGAAGCATGTTTACTTATAAATTAGTGATGATGTATTTTGTTGCAAGTAAGCACTGAACAAATGAATGAAATTTTGTGGTGTCCTACCATTCAGTAATATTAATTTACTACAAATTTTATTGGTTAGTACTTATCCAGTAAATGTTATATATTACAGATAACAAAGCCTGCCAACTATGGACAATTCTTAATGATAAAAATTCTGTCAACGGCATGAGAGAATTTCAATATTCAACGTTAGATAAATGCCAGGAACATTGCATTGCTTTCCAAACCTGCGTTGCTGTGGACTTTGACAGCGGATCTATCCCACTACCAAGTTGCTGGATACACACTAATATATTGGATATTGATCCAGGCAATACTTATTCTCAAACAGGAACGATACAGTATAGGATAAACAGAAATTGCACTGCAGGTATATGATTTTTGTCAAAAATGAATTATTTCTATTGTGTTTAATTTAGGCATACTAAGCCTAAATTGTTATGTTATTGCCAGACGGCTGATCAAACAACTTTTTTTGTTCTTATCCACAAAGTAGAAAAAACAGATATCTTCAATGAAGATTTTTTTTGTAGGAGAGGGTGGGGCTGTCAGTTTTTATTAAAATGTACTATTATATACGGACAATACTCAATATTTCTTTAACGTGAAATAATACTTTCAAAACTTTTCACAGAACTATATTAAGAACCATATAAATATAATTTTACATACTTGATTGAAAATGTTGATTTGTGCTAAAATTTTAATATCAGTTTATTGTAAGATCTGCTAATACGACGCATTCAGTTCTTTCAAAACTGTTTTACCATGCAGTAAGGTTTTACTGGCTAGAATGTGCTGTTGATATTAAATTAATGTAGAATTTCGATAGTGTAGATTGAATTAAGATATGTGAAATTTAGATTAAAATGTAGACTTTAATGTATAATTACCATTATTTAATGTTTGTGTAGATGTTTATCTGTAGTATATATTTATTTTTATGTTAAAGATTCTCAGGTACAAGCTGAACCAGTGACCTTTTCAACAAAAATGCCCTAACAAAAAATCAGGAAAGAAGCTTAGTACAAATATCCGATATTATAATGTGTAAGATTTTAGAAGATTTAAATATTGCGTATTTTAAAAAATATAAACTTATGAAAATATATTAAAATATGAAATAGTATTTTGTTAGTGTGTATGCTTTTTGAGGAAGGACACTCACTATATACTTTAATTGAATGGAATGTAATATAGGAAAAAGTATACAGTACTTTAAACAATTAAATAAAAAATGTATACAGCCTTTACTATCTTTCAACATAATATAACTATTGTGTATGTTGATATAAATATTTGTTTTAAATTTTTAATTTGTCAAGTTAAAAATATTTTTTATTTTATATAATGATTATTTTATGTTAGAATTCATCAAAGATTTATGAAATGCAGAATCAAAGAGACTCAAGGCCTTACAGCGTGTCGACGATTACTCATTCGCTATTTACTAATGAATTATTAGATGTCTTCTGTGATCTCTTCGTTTTTTGTTGTATAATACAGTAAAACTTATTGAAATGAGAATGAGTCTAGTTTAAAAATAGCATTATCATTGGTTAAGGCTGTTGACAAAATACTGCAAAGTCTATTGTATCATTTAATATTCACAGCTATCATTATTAGGCTGTCACAGTGTTGAAGAAAATTATATTTAAAGTTAAGTTAGAATCATAGAATGTTGATTCTGTATGCATTTTATGAATAACCTGTAATATAATTATATCAATGAACCGGATTTCAATGATAATGTTACCAAATCATTTAAAACTTATTTTACTATAAAATTATAGGCCTACTTACTTTGTGTCTGTACACTGATATAAATATTGTTTACATGAGTATGCAAAATAACACTATATAAATCCTCCTTGCTAAGTGTTCAACTGTTTGTATTATATATAGGAACAAATTGTATTGTATATATTTTAGGATGTAGTTCATCTTCAAAATAATCAAAAATCTACATTATTAAAATTGTATATATGAATAATTTACTACATAATTTTATTGTATGTATTTATGCAGCAGTATATCTTGGTATCTAGCTTGGTATTGTTCTTTACCACAAGTTGGCCTATAGGGTTACTTTAGATAGCATGCTTGTTTTATAAATTAAAATGAGCATTATTAAAACAGAAATTTAAGATTAATAATATATTTATTAGAATTTGATATGTTATGGATCGATATTATTATGGATGTTAAGTATACATTTTTGAAATACTAAATTAACAAACTGGATAATTATATTGAAATAATTATACTTAATAATTGTCTCTCTATTTTGTATGCGTAGCTGGAGAAGTTTTTAAGTATAAATTTTATATATTGTACTTAAAAATATACTTAAAATATGGCTAAATCTAATAATGTAAGATTTAAAGTGGTGGGACTCCAATCCCACCACTCCCTCTAAGATGTGGTGGGATTGGAGTCCGCAGTGCGCAACAGCTGGCACCGTCTGCCTTTTTGGCATCCGCTGC
>JAQIXG010002128.1:0-18724 GCA_034700105.1 Oconnorella tubifera | reverse complement strand
ATATATGATGCAGAAAACTCTCCAGCAATGCACGATATTCGAACGTGAACCTTTCGCGTACGTCTTCAATGCTCTACCATTTCACCAACATGCTTCGACAGCATTATAATATTTACCACAGCATCAGTTTATTCACCGCCATAAAATAAGATAGATAACAAAAATGACATCAGAGATAAAATAGACAAGATAAATTTCCTCAGCTACGAAGCGGGTAATTTTTATTGTGTTTCGAAGCGAGAACGTGATTCTATGGCAGGAACGACACGAAGATAAAACTCGATGACTCGAAATGTTGAAGGTTAATCCTGTGGAGATGCGTGAAGCATCAAAGATTCAGATGTGCTTCGCAGGAATTAAACCTCGAGGCTCTTGACTAAAACACACTTAATCACGTGATTGCTAAATGTGAAAGTTTCTTTTTAGTCCATAACATAGAATTATTAAGCGAAGATTACAATTGTATAGTTATTTATCAGTTAATTTTTATTGTTGTTACACTTTGATAAAATTTCCTAACTTTATCAATACGGTGTACGTGTTTTTCAATTAATTTACTTTAAAGTCTAAAATGTAGTGCTATAATGAGATTCGGATTATTAAACAGGTTTCTCGATTTTTTAATAATCTGATGAAATAGGTGTCCCTATAATAATTGAAGTATTAGTATTATTAGTATTGAAGTTAGAGTATTTCATTATTTGACGAAAATGGAACTTTTTGTAACAGTTAGGCCTACTGTAAGATTTGAAACTTTAATACATGGATACAGTAGAGCCTATACATTTTCTTGCTTTAAACAAGATATAGCTTAATAAAAAGTATATATAAAATACATAATATACATTATACATGTGTACATTATGCAGTTAATTATGAATGTACATTGCTAAATAATTGAAACAGACCATATCGTCTCTCTAAAGTAGAGTATTCAAACTTCACTTAATACAAAAAAATTCATCCTCGTAAAAATTTACTCAGATAGAAAGATGAAAATGAGAAGTAGATGAAAGATAACATCACGCGCAAATGGTAAACCTAAGTAGGGAGATCCAGCTTTTATTACAATTTTAATTCTATCCAACTTTTTAATTTTTTAGTTAAGATGATCGTTGAATAACTGCATTTTGACAATTGACATGATTCGAAAAGATTTATATTATTTTCTATTTATTTATTGTTTAATGCACTGATTTATTTTTGCACACCATTTTTTTCATTAAATCAGTTTCATTAACAAATTAAACTGCATAAAACTTACTTAGATATTATAAGAAAGACCTTGTAAATTTTTTTTATACCTTTTCTGATTGAATATAGTATATTTTCTAATCAATATAGTGAATGTCGATAAATCCTAACAGAAATATAATTACAGAAACGCACGTGCGTGGTTGACACTAAAAGCGGGAAATGTCACGTCAGTGACATTTATAAAGTGTTATTAATAACAATTATTTGTATGAAATTGAACGTTGAGTGGCCTTCGTTAATCAATCATGCTAAATACGATTAAAATTAAGGTCGTAATTAAGCTGATATTTTTTCTTTAATATCATGCTAGTGACCACTTTTAATTTAACTATCACGTTAAGTTAATACTTAACGTGATAAGTATAAAATTACTTGTTAAATACAAAGTATTTATCTTATAAAGTTATACATGACAAGTATAAAAGCATTTTATGTTAAGTTTTAAAGTATCAGATATCACAGATGATACTTTTGATAAAATGTGTGACATAGACAACTGGTTGTGATGCTCAAGCTGCTCAAGATGCTTTGGTCAATATAATTATTGAAATAAATGAGGCATATTTTGATGAAAAAGCGAGTAAATACAATTTGCAAATATTTTTGTATATAATACATTATACAATATTTAAATACAGTATGCTTTTTCTCACAACTGTTTCCTCCCTCCGAAAATTTTCAGCGGTCCCTAAAAATGATTGAAAAAACGTTGAACCTATTCGCGTTGATATAATTTGTAATTATTGATCAAGTGCAGTTCTTGAATTTAGTATAAAAATGAAACTTTGAAATTTAGTGGTTAAGTTATGACTACTGATTAGAAAAAAAATCTCTCATCCTAAACGTAATGCATATTACGTTATTGATAAACGTACATAGTACATGCAACGTATATACATTATAAGACAACATTGTGCATAATAAAGAGTAGTCGTAGAAGTACAGTACAATAGCTATAGCAAATTTAGCAATATATTTCCATATTTCAAGAAACCTATATTATATTATACGCTATTGATCATAATGAATGATCACATGACGGTTGTTCAGATGTAAATAAACTTATGATCTGATCAAAGCAATATTTCATGGACAATTGAAGATAAAATTGATGTAAAGAAGCTCTGCGTGACTGGTTCTTTAAAGTTTTTTAGAATCTCTTCAAAAAGATTCTATAAATGTATGGAAATAAGCATATAGTGTAGTAAAGGTAATATGCGCAAATGCTTATTTTTCCGTCGTAAGTTCATAATTTGATAGAAAATGCAATACTAAAGCTATTATGAATTATGTGCAACTATTCAATAAGCCAATGGGCGAAGTCTCAAAAATCATATATCTTTACTCATTCAAAAGAGAAATTCTTATCAAAATTAATGATACCAAAATTAATCTGTCCTTTTTAGTTTTATCGACTAAATCTGTGTCAGTTTGATAGACTTTTATTTTTTAAATTTGTTTAATTATATATTAATGAAAGTTAGCATAGTGATTTCGCATTCAAAAATCATTGAATAGTGATAATAATATGCTAAAAAAATTACTTTCTGTTAACAACTTCAGCAATTATTAACAAAGTGCTATTGAATAAAAATAACATTAGTTGGTGCTAAAATCACATCCAATAAGAAATTATTACAGTGCTAGATATTCTCCTATTCATGATTGATTTTAGATAAATTTTTACGATCATGCCTAGAAAGTTTGCAGAAAATATCTTGCTTTTTTCAGATTCTAATACTGATACTCTCGGGAATCGAATACGCTAAGAGCAAAGGCCATAAAAGCAAATGATGTTTTTTCTCTTTCTCCATAGAATGGAAAGAAGTGCTGGAAGACACGGAGAGCAATGCTATAGCATAGTGACTTCTAATATACCGAGATGAATGGTAAACATGAGCCACATTGCGAAGTGTGGCTCATGTTAATTCATTTAACGTCTTTTATTCGCTATAATTCTTTAGACATTATCTCAATATACAGCATACTACTCGATGAATTGGAAAAACAGTGACGAGAAACCATTTATTTATTTATTCGAAAAATAGAACAAGTTCATAACAGATAGAGTGAGTAAACAGTTCTTAAGCGTATTTTTAGAATACCAGGCCTATTGCACTTACGGTATCCGATAGCAAACAATAAAAGTTTACAATCATTTAGGACGCAATATCAACATAAATAGACCCTCAAGCGAAAAAAAGCATCATTTAGAAGGGAAATCAGTTTTTTAATTAAAAAGCCCAAAGTTGAAAAATATAAATTCTTTAAATATACATGTAAAAGGTGATATAAAATTAATATACAATCTATGAATAAGTGCATTAAATTATTAGCGATATTTTTGTGGAATGAAATAAAGAATTACAACAAGTATTACCAATGTCTTCAGTTTACATGCACGCGAAGGAAAATCATTTATAAAACAAAACTAAATAGAAAGATTAATCGCTTTATTAAACCTAAATAGAATTAAATAAATAGAAACAGACAAGAATATGAATATCTGAAAGTAAATTAGATTGACGTTTCAATATTTTAATAGCTTTCTTTCAGCTTAAAATATGAAATCGACCATCAGAAACGCAGCAGAGCTGTAGAGAAAATTAAATTTTGAGATAAAAATGTGATCATTTTCTTTCTAACTAGGACACCTTATTATATTATCATCTAGTCTAAAAATTATAGCAATATAAAAAATTGACAGCCAAATCTAAACAAGATAACAAAGAAGTGCTTGGCTTTTAAGGCTTATTAATTTGTATTTCACAGCAACCGCCTTTAATCAATGCGAATGGTTATCATGCTTCATGTTTGCCTAGAACGATACATTCGATCACCGCAATCACTGCACGAAGTGTTTTATAGGCGCGTGCAAAGTAGTGATCGATAGTGTTTACGTGAACCGTCAGAGATCTATCAACAAAGAATAGTGTACAGAAACTCGCGTCCTAGGAAAACGCATTGATTCGTAGAGGTGCATACAGAGAGAGATTAGAAGCATTCGAGAAAGTGAAGCAATGAAAAGACTGCAGAAAATTGCTTTGCAGAGCTCAATATAGAAAAAGAAAGCGAAAGAAAAAGAGTTCTCTCTTTTTCTTTCTTGTATACAACAAAAACAAGAGTCAACCTCATTGTCAGATTTACCCGATATGTGATTTGATATGTTAAATTCTGATAAATTAGATGAATAACACAGTATTAAAACCATCATTACAAATCATTTTCTGTACTATTGTAATCTTGCAAAAAATTAGATATCAATCACTGAATATCTCATTAAACATAAAATATTTGCTGTAACCCTAACTATAATTATAGTGCGTTTAAAATGCTAAAACATTGAACTGTTTACTAATTTAATTATAACAGTAATTATTACCGTAATTAATTCAACAATGCCATTTGCAACACAATAATTAAAAATACACAATGAGTAAATACAGTAAAGTATCAGCCGTCATATAGCTTCATTTCCATTTCCATATGCTACACAAAATCAAAATTGAGTATTATATAAGCATTTACATTTAATTAAAACAAATTTATAGAATATAGAGTCTATTAACATATCGAACCTGCAGATTGGACAAATCCATTTTCAGTTTATGAAACTACTACTTCTTTAACGTAGAAAGCAAATAACGTCCTGTTTCAAATCTAGTCGAAGTAATGCTCTACTGAAACACTGTAACGATATGAAAAGACAGTGTCATGAGATCCGCGTCGAAAAACTGTATCTGTAACACCGTGTTGAGGTTTGTTCAATAGGCTGAGAAAAGCTGAAGGAAAAGCATTCGAGCTAAATAACAACTGCAGTGGCAGCAGCATTCTTGCGCGGCTAGCATAACACAGAATTGGTATTAAACTGTATACATACACGAATTGACTAGTGTAATATTTAATTGCTGATTAATTATAGCTTTAAAAATGTGTAAGGTAAAATACTTACATATTATCTATATTTTGTAAATCCTGATACACTCTTCTAATTTACAATTTTAAAAAATTATATGCAATAAAAATTACGAAAAATTCAAACGTTCAATAACTTCAGATATGCTTACTTTTAAAATGTTATTCGTTTATACTAAGTGTTTATTATTATCTGTAAATTAAAATATAGATTATCATTATTTAATTTTAAATTAATAATTTTGTATTACAATAAATCATGAAACTATTTTCTTCAACAATTCGAAATTATTATACCACTTTTACTACAGTATTACGATTAGTATAATAGTTAAATGAAGTTTTATTTGTGTCGTGTTTCATTATACTGCGCGGCCATCTGGCAAATGAATTTTAGACAATGTTGTTATTATTTCTAACCAGCCAACGGTTACCAACGAAGCTTACTTGTTATTTATTCGTTGATTTCTTGCTTAGAATTTTTATCTTCTTATAATGTTAATAAAGCAAAAAAAGTTTGACTTTTCTTCGACTATTCGCTCAGAGTGAAATTCGAGTTATCTTTAAGACTGTGTTTATTTTTATCGGAAGTCATATACATATCTAATCTAAGCTATTATATAATTCTAATAAAGCTTATTACATTATTATATAGCGCATTATACTATTATATAATATAACTAAGCTAAGCTTAATAGGCGAAACTTTGTATTAAACTTGGTCTTGAGATTAAAGCAGAAGATTAATAATAAAACTAATATGGTTAACTTCTGCTGAAAGACTTCAAACTTAATTTATAGACTAATTTTAGGTGTAATACCCCCTCTCATCATATCATCGGTGAGGTTCAATCGCACCCCCCGCACTACACTAGTGACCCCACTGTAATTTAAGGATTGATTGTAAACTTTGCCGTATTCTAAATCCATGTACATTAGAACAAAGATATTTATGTTAATTATAATGTTTATAATGTTTTAAATTTGTAATATCGGAGAGCGCAGACAAGATCCAAGTTGTTCAAAACAGCCACATGACTACCGGTACTCCACTTCACGTTGCGATCAGTCTAGAACCAATTAGTTCTTTGGAAGATTTTCTTTCAGCCGCTAAATTGGTGAGTAATTTTGTTCAAAGAAATTAGTGAATATATATTAGTGGATACGCATAGAATGCTGTTGTGCGATTATATCTATAGGAATTAAATGTTTTTTATTAACGGCATCAGGTATTATAATATCAACTTTAAAAGTACATTTCTCTTAAGACTACAGTTTATCATCTTATTCTCTGATCTTTCTTCCTGATGCACCCTTCTACCAAGCTTGCAGTGTATTATCTTATTATGACATTTCTTTCTGGTTTACCCTTCTACCAAATCTACAGTAAAGGGCTTATCATCTAATTTTGTAATCCTTCTTTGTGATGTATCATTCAACCAAGCCTTCAGTTTATCATCTTATTCTCTGATCTTTCTATCTTATAATCACACGTCCGTTCAATATATTTGTTGATATATATTTATATTTTGTGATATTTTCTTGATCCATTTCAATAAAACTAGAAGTAAATTAATTTCATGAAAAAATCAATTGATTAACAGAACGAATGGCCTAAACTGGAAGAAACACATTTATATCATGAGATGCGAGATGCTAAGTCACAATCTAGATTTTCAGCCTCAAACGCAGAGAATTTGTCAATGAAAGACTCGCAGGAGAAAGAAACTCTTACCAGTATTGACAAAATACATTCTCAGCTTGCTGCTGAAATTGGTAATGATAATATTGTAAAATTTTCTTCAATTACTGTAACGAATGTTTAGTTAATGAAGTTGATGAAGAAATGAAGCAATTGATAATAAATTAAATGATTATAAATGTATTTTTACAGCAGAATTTCTTTTATTTTGATATTTAATTTATTAGACATATAATTTTAAAACTTACTGCAAAACGTTGATTGATTTTGATATTCAATTTTATTTTTGCGTTTGTGCAAAAATTCTACTTTTTATATCATGTTGTTTACACACAATTTTTTTGCTTAATGATATTTTGTATGAATGCTACTTATATTAAGTAGTTTTTAGTAGTTATCATGAAATATATATAATTTATTCTTCTACATATGCTATATAAGTAAGTATATACTAGTTTGTGTAAGGTGATGCTAATTGCTTTATTGTCATGTATATACTTGTTTGTTACATCACCCCAATTGTTTTTATGCAATTTTAAACTCTTTTCTTGCATCAGGACTCTTTCATATGCATCGAGCTGTACTTATTGTGTTTCATCCCATGAGTTAATGCATCACCCAATTTATTTTATGCGTCTTGCTGCTTATTTCATGTACTAAGCTCATTTACTTAAGCGTTATGCTACATGTTTATGCATTATAATACTATATTTTTTTTAACATTTTGCTATTTTACAGTTTCTGATTTCTAAGTTTACTAACTCCGCTATTTTCTTCAATTATTTGCAACCTTTGCTATGTTAATTGTTTTATAAGTTCATTTATTTTTTTACATTTTGCAGATCCGTTAAACTTGGAAATCGAGAATTTTACCAGTAAACTAGAAACTTTTAGTGCTAGACTAGATCAACTTTGCGAAATGCTGTCAACTGAGCGTCGAGTAGTTGATTTTAGGGCAAAAACTGATAATTCAAGTAACATCGCATTTGATGTATTACTGTCTTCTTCGTGAAATTCCATTACAATGTTATTTTCCTGACGAATACCGATATCATCATCAGTCATACTTTTATATAAGATGAAATTTATGACAAAATGTCAAGCTTTTCAACAAATTCTGACATTATCGTTCGGAGACTTTTCTTAGTTTCACCAGCAGTTCAAAAATCGTTGAACATATATTGGCTGAACCTTCTAATGGTTGAATTCATATGCGAAAACTAGTATTGGTTGTAAAAACAGGAATAAAATCAATTATCAAATGTGACAGCAAACAATGATGCGTCAGTTTTTTGTAATTTTTTATGAGCAAAGAAAAATGGATATTACTAAAAGATATAATTAGATAGATAATTAATAACAATTGAGTTACGGTTAAGGATGATTTTTTCATACTAAATTTGACAGTTTGACTTGATTAATTTTGCAATTGCAAACTTGCAATGTTTAATTATTGATTTAATAATTTAATTACTTTAAAACAATAATAAACAGTACAATCTAGTCATATCAATAGATTAGTTGTTTAACACTTTTACATACAATTACTGTAGCGCAGGATTTAAAATTATTTTTTTTTTAAACAACAAACACATGATATTTTTTTTGTTGTTGAAATATTTCATATTCTTTATTCCTATAAGGTATTCCGATCATATTTCGCTTCTTTATTTAGTAATATTATAGAAAATTAGACTAAATTGGCGATTTGCTTATTTATATATGAACTTTTATTCACTGAAAAAAACAGCAGAAGGCTAAGTATTGTAATCATAATTACAGTTAATTCTGGTAACCATTATCTTTAAATCTAAATTCTAACTATTAGATTAAAACGAAATATAAAACCTATAGAGATAGTTTCAGTTTTCGTTCATTCATTGATTGAACTACAAAATAGAACTATGCTAGTTAAAATAATTGATCTAAATGTCTAATTTTATTTACTGAAGTTTGATTAATATTGAACTCAACTTTTTCAGTTTACATTTTGCTTTTAAGACTTTGATTAACGTTTGTTATTGAATTTTAAGTACATATATAACTTTCAGGTAAATAGGCCTACTCAATGCAAGTTTGTAATAGAAACCTTAACGTAGCTATGTCGAAAGCGTCAAAAGCAACTTTTGAAAGGAATTTCAATTTTTCTGTTTGATAAATAATGTATTTATTTATATAAATTGTACGATTTTTCGCTGAACAAATGGAACAATTTTCAGAGGGCTTTGTATACGCACGAGCCAAATTTCGATTCTGTGGAATGCATTTATCATGAAATTGAAATTCATTCCTTGTTTAATTACGAACTCATCTGGTAAACTTGCTATCTTTATCAAAAGCAGTTTCATCATGAACTCATCTCTTGTATCAAACTGTTTATGTCTAGTCAAGTAGCTCTCGTAACTTACTGAATTAAATCCAGTGTTTCCGCTTTGAGTATTCCTTGCTCCGAATCATTAACGTTACTGTATACATTTCTTGATTTCAAATTTTCACTGTTTACCTGGCATGATATTATTAAATAATAATATTATTATTAAATAGCCATGTTAAATAATATTATTATTTCTGAACAGGGGGAAATGATATCATTCGTATGCTTTCAGTAGGCTATAGGATCTCTCCACATACAAATTTAGGTCTATTGAAAAATATCATGAAATGTGAGATTAAGTTGTCTTCAAAATACTGTACAAAAATTATTAATAAGAATATGTAACCTACAGTATATTTGTTTGTTTTACATTTTGTTAGCGTTGCGAGGTATACTTCATATAGTCTCAGAGGTTTATCCGGAAATTTTATGTTTTTGATACTATCATCTCTTAATCTTCTGTAATCTTTTTTAGCTTTGAAATAATTAAGGGCAGGCGGATAATTATGAAAAACGTTTCATACAAATTATAATTTGTTATACTATTGCTAAAAGAAAAAAATGAAATCAAAGATCCTTCACTAAACAGTCAGCTATAAGACCATTTTTGTGCAAAGCTCCTTCGTTTTTAAATGATTTTGTCAGTTTAAAATTTTTTTTTTAGAACTTCTTACTCGTATTCGTAAACAATCGCAGTTCTAAACTAGTGATGCACTATAGGAATCTATGAAAAAAATATGAATTAACAAAAAAAATCCGATTACAATTTAAAAAATATATTTTGTTTTTTTATTTTCGAAAAGTTTAAATTGTTAGGCTTAATTGTTAGGCGTCTTTTAAAATTTATAGACAATACAGAATTCTATAACGTAATCCCTTTTTAGCATTAAATTATAACTGGCTACCGGTCAATTTATTGGCGGTACAGAATATTCTGATCCATCACGTTTCTGTGATTAGATGCTGGGCGTTTTTACTACTTGCAGCATTTAAAAAGTATTACGCAATGTTGCGTTAGTCGCCTACACTGATTCAATGAAAACTTTAGCAAAATCTTCCCTTGCAAAACAGGTAGGTAAGTGCAGTAATTTTTATTTTCAGTAATATCCATATTTGTATAAAATAAATCAGAAACAGCTTTTTGTAAGAAATAGGTAATGGAGCTAATTTTATTTTACAACATTATTTTACATTCTGTCAGATTTTGACGAAGTAATCTAAAGAAACGGATTATGCAAGGAATAAATAATATATCGCACTGAATTTTGTACAATAAATTCAAAATACTATCCCAATAATGTGCTACTGTTTAGTAAATTATTATTATTAATGTTAATAAGTGCAATCCATAATTTGCAATTTATAGTTTACAACATGAATTAAGAAAATTTATTGGTTGTACTTTAAATTAGACAAAAAATTCAGTTTTCTGTTATCGATCTAAACCCTGAAAGTCAATTGTTTGGATTTTACTTATTGAAAATTTCTTGTACCAGTTAAATTAAGCAGAAAATGAAATATTATACTATACGAGCTATGTAATTTCCTTATATTATTGTACGCTGTACACAAAAGACAAGCAAAATATTAATTACATTTACACAATTTTTTAAAGAAATTCAATTGTAGTCAAATTATAACCCAATCCTGTTATAATTTCAGATGACAATATAATATATCATTATATTTTCATAAATCGACATTCTAGACTAATTATTCGATGATTCTCTAAACATGGATACCAGAGTTAAAGAACACGATGAAATTATTCAACAGAGTTTATTGAGACCATCATCTGAGTACATCAAACCCTTGCAAGACATCAACGGAAATGGTAAACTTTCATCTCTGACCAATTTACGTATCTCAAAAAGTTTAGAAGATTTTTTCATCGAGGCGACTGTTTTCTCAAATGATTCGAATGATGATTCAATGAATCATTTTGTGGATTCGCTAATCGATTTAATTCCGGAGAGTTTGACAACTCTATCTGCTTTTTATTGTAAGTTTTCTCGATCGAGTGATAAATGTCCACCGCAAATACTGCGCATTATGACTCGTATATCCTTATGGTTATCCAAAAATGATATAGAGACTGCAAGTGATGAGCAACACCGAACTGATCTTCAGACATTACTAAGTAGATTACAGGCAGTGTATCCAAAACTGTCTGAAATTCTCATTGAAAGGCATAACAATATTTCTCATTACGTCCAATCTTTTTCCAAACAGAAGCACGGTTTCGAATTGTTTAATTTCAGACATGATGACTTAATTAATTCCATGAAAAAAGAATCGATACTGAATATACATAAAACGAAGCAAATCGTGAGGACACTTGATAAGTTTGGATCGCCACCTAATCTGCGCATTCCAAAAACCTTTGAAGAATTTGAACACCCATCAAATAATATGCTTGGGAAGCTAACACTCGAAGAGATGGAGAATAATGTTGAAAATGATCGTGAATTGATTAGAATTTTAGAACAATCTATGTCCATTGATAAGTTTCCTCAATATTTAGAAATCTTTCGACATCGTGTAGAAAAAGATAATGAGATAATTTCTTCTTGTAAAGGCATTTATAAGGAGGTAACTGTCGCTTCGAAACATGAGGAATTTTATGATGTTATTGCTAGTGCGTTTATTGGACATAAAAGATTGCTGGCCTTTTTCAAGGCAGTCACAAATTCTGACGATGAGCAAATTGTTACGACAAGTAAGGAAGTGAATTCATCAGATTTGATTGTTGCAATCGAGAGAATGACGGGTGAGTTGAATTTTCTTAAACTATGAATCAACAATGAGCGTCAGTTTAGTGAAATGATATTTTGAAATTTTGTCAGTCTTTCTTCTTACCATTGCATATTATTTTCTTTCAATACGTTTTCGCCGATGTACAGTATAATAAAATACATATATATTTTTAAATTCGTATCAATTGATAAGACTTAATAGATTAAAAAATTGCCAATTTCTTATAATTTAAATACTTAGCAGTATTTTAAAAATAAATTCTTTGTACTGCAACAGAAATACTGCATCAGAAATCATAAATCAAATCAAATGTTGTCAATCTTATAATACATACAACCTGACATAATTTTAGATAGATGATATATTGTAAATAATCTAGAAGATATGTTATGTTGTATGATCTCAAAATAATTTATTCAAATTGATGATCTATTAAAAAAGACTCTTTCGATACTAAGTCCTTTATGGGGAGTCTGAAATGCTGGTAATTATTTTTGACATGATTATCTAGTTGGACGAGATTCTGTGGTTTATCTCAACGCCTACAATGCTCCATATATTGAGAGGCTTTCTTATTTATAACATCGAAGATTTTTGTGTATATTTATATTTTCAGTGCAAAGCATTAATTCTTTTGGTACTCAATCATACTTCTTTTTCTTATTAAATCGAAATATTTTTTAAATATGGAAATTTTAATTAGTCACCAAAACAGATTGGAAAAAAATTAAACATGTAAGAAAACGCTAAAATGTTTCACGGAAGAGAAAAATATGTTTTGACAACAAATTAAGGGCAGTTCTCACTTATTTATTTAAATTTACAGTATAAATTATATTACATAAAGCACAGTTTTTGTTTAACGCCTTAAGACTCTATTAAAAATATTAAAATTCTAAGATTAATTTAAATGCAATTTTGAAGTATTGCCGGAACGCTGTAATAATTGGATATTGCATTTAGAATTCTATCCATATATGAAAGCTTGATATTATTTTCCTACAGAACCCACCACAAATCATTTATGATAACAATTTCTATGAAAAATAAAATATGCCACGCCTAATCAAAACAACTTAAAATATAAACACGTCAAATTGTTACGCGTGCAGACAGAATTCATTTGTTTCCTTTAGAGTTTATCTTAAGTTTCCACTGATTATAAACAATCAATCTTGTGTGTCTCTATTGCTATATTTCTGATGTTTTCATGTAATCTGAGTCCTTATTCAGGTTACTCTTTTATAGTCGACTTATTTTATTACGGAATAATCTTGAAAAACCAAAAGATTATGCTACATTATTATCAAGAGGTTATCACGTGCGATAAAATTTGAAACGTATGCCATGTTGTACTGAATCTAGGCTGTAGTAGTCGGATAATTCTATGAATGCAATCGAATAAAACGCACATTTTTTCGAAATTCTTAATCGAATTTGTACTGATTCTAAATCTAACGATGAAGTCATTTTAATAATTATTTAATAAAGATTTACGGTCGAAATTACCTTAATAAAACACGAGGCCCCTTCATTTATTTATGTTGAGAATAAACAGCAAATAATAATTTCTTATTTTTCGAGAAGAAGATGAGAAGCAGGTAACAATTGTATTGTTTTTGCTCAGAGTTTATTTTAAATTTTAAGAAAACATGATATTTTAAGTACGTAAATATTACTTCTAACTTAGTTCTAAGTAATGCAGGCTCCTTCAAGATAAAGTGTAATTCTATGAAAGCATTAAATCTGGTTACAAGAAATAATTTTAAATAAATAAACTCAGAAATGATTAGCTCAAACATTTTTGCGCGGTAAGCTTGATGTTTTAATCAACATCGAGAATATATCGCTACATTGATATAGGGCCTACTGTATATATTTTCTCTAACATGAAAACAGTTTTTGTATTACAATATTATTATAAATATTTTTGTGCAATATCATAAATTTAGGACAGAAAATGATACGATGAAAACGAGAACATGTTGAGAAGGAGTTATCACGAAATCGTAAACATGGCATTTATCCCATTGCCTCCGAGGCATGCTACTGAGAGCACAGCGAATTTTCGATTTACTGACAGCTGTGTTTATTTTCATCTCTCTTTATTGTTAGCATAGCTGAGAAGAAGTTTAGTCTTCCGAGACAATCCTGGCAGTGATTTCTTTCATATTCGCTACAAAACTCGAATCGTTTTTATGCCTTGGTATAAAAATCGCGCATAAGAAAAGATCTAGAAGATCCTCGTTTAGGTTTTATGAAGTGGCTTTGCTCAACGAAAATTGCCATTGGATAATTCTAAACAACGACTTTTTATTAACTATTATTGACTTTTTATATTATTTGTAATTAAAGCTTGAGGGTTAAAGGAAACCCTATTACCCGTGGCTTCTTATGCCAAACATCAAACAATTGACATAGTATTATAACTTCTTTCTACTGTCTCTTGGTAGATTTATTATACACTGTATTGTTATTTCTAACTATACAATCTCTAGATACTACAGTATATATTGTTTATGGTACATTATTAATGTAAATCTATTCAAAGATACTGCAAAATAATATCCCTCATCATCTTCTTTGTGCAGTTTTTAGAACAAGTCGGGATATTATAACGCAGAGAATTGAACGAAATAAAAATGTTTAAGGTGATAAATGATAAGTTGAAGTTGTTCACTGAAGGCGTCAACTGATTTAATTATCAATAGAATCTGTGATTCCCTACCTGAAAATAGATATCGTGAGATTTGATGCACATGCAGTATAGGTAGTATGTAATATGAAAAATAGATCAGTCGTTATAATAAATTAATAAAAAGCTGTCATTTAAACGGTATTACCCATCTAATGGAATTTTAACTGAATAAGTAAAATAATAGAATTATATAAAAATTATTTTGACGGAAAAGGTAATTTGAATGGCAATTTAATATAACGGTAAGAACCATTTAAGGGAATGTAAATGGTATTACTGTTAAGCTGTTCTAATATATGCTTATTATGTGTTTAAAAATAATAAGAAAAATAATGCTAAATAATTTAAATTTAAATTTATTTTATTTACTTATTTAGATAGAGAAAATATCGATCAAAGACTTAGGTCGCCTGTAGAAGTTGCAGTTCAATCAGTCTCAGAATTAAGTGGGATTCATAATGCATCCCATTCCCATTCCACACCTAATGATATCTCCACAGACGAATTGTGTGCAGCAAGAAATGGGTTACAAATTGCAAATAAAGAAATTATGTATCTTAAGAGAACAATTTCATCGATGAGGGAAAGAGAAAAAGGATTAATCGATCGGTATCATTTAAACTTGATTATTTCGTATTTATTTCGCAATGATTTTAATGCAATGTCTTGCGATTGACTGCGAATATGTACATTGCTTCCTTGATCGTATACGAAAAAGATTTCTGTAAGCTGATAATTCGTTTTGCAAAAAATATTTTCTATGCTATACGCATGTACATATGCTTCACTTAGAATATTGAAGGCTGGTTTTTTCTTTATTATATTTAGTTATAATTTATAGTATCTAATTACAAATGCAAACTGTAGTAAACATAAAACAAATTCAAGTGTAGAGTTTAATTATGAGTTAAGTACTATTGTGCAAGAATATCAAAATGAGATTCAGTTACAGATTTAGAATTGAATCTCATTTTACTTACCTGTAACCTGAATATTTATTGGAATGAAAAATATTGAAAAATATAACTTTCATGCAATTGAATTTGAAATGCATATTATATTGTTCGGCTTATTTGTGTATGACATATACACGGAATTATAATCAAGAGCTGAGCGCAGTTTTTAATTGTTATTTTTTTAATGTTGCATTTCAGACTGTCTCAACAAGCACAAGATCAGTTGCGAAAATGTTCTACAAAGTTTGAAGATATCAGTCTTGGTGAGAATCGTCCCAGTCAGCTTGTTCGAAGATTTAGTAATCTTTATTCTGAATGTCGCCTAGAAGCTCTGGATGCTTTAGATGATATAGAAAAGCTTAATGGAATGAATGATATCAAGTCAAAAATCATTTATTCAGTTATTCTGGTTAGTTCTATTTTATGCCTTTATAACAAATGCAATATGAAATAGTTGTCTGTTTGTTTTAAACTCTTTTCCTAATACAGATGACGATTGCAACTATTATTCTATTAAAAATATTGTTATTGATAACACTTCAAGAAACTAGATTCTTTATGATTGATACGCGTGCGTTACGTCAAATATACCATAAGCTAATGCGTTTTGTAGTTAAACATATTTTTTCCTGACGTTCACACGTGTCGCCTGACATGTACATAACGGTTGCGGAAGGCACCAATATATGCGTTGAGTTATTTGCATGTTGAAATGTAACCAATTGCTAATATGTCTTATACACTTACGCCGCGATTCGAATTGCAAGCTTTTGTCGATTTATTTCTCCAACATTATTTCGGAAAGATTAATAACAGCTGTTTTTGATTATATGACATATTAACAGTATTTTGCAGTATTTAGCAGTGTTTAATAGTGTTTTCATATAACTGATTTCTGTTGCTTGTCAGAGTTGCTCTTGATTTATTAATTTTATTTTCCGAGTTATATCTTTCACTTGTGATGGTGATTTTTAGTAAATAAAATACTTAGTTAGAGAATAATTTTTATTTTAGATATCATTTGAGATTGCAAGGAAGAGTTTTGATGTGATTACTTCACAATGTCGTCAACTGCAACATATGATGACTGGCAATGAAAGAGAATCTAGCGATATTGCTATGGAGTCATCTCTTTATTTATACCTTAGAAAGTCAATTGATAAGAAGGATTTTACTAATGAGATTAAGGTAAATTATACACTAAAACACAGTTATGTTAGCATTCAAATTTAAATATACAATAGCTTTCTTTTACAATCCGCAAAACTTAATTTTTATTAGGTGGTATTATTATATTTTAATTAACCTTTTATACTTCTTTAGTTAATTTTTAGTTCCTTTTTGTAGCAGTTACTTTTCTGCCAATATTACTTTTTTTGATACATACACTATTGTCACTCTTTATCTTTTGCGCTAAATAATAGTTATATTTGTTAAAAACATATACTAATTTGCTATTATTATTATAGTAGTTAAGATTCAATTACTATAATATTTTAGTAGGGTATTTTTATTTTTATTATTGCTTTATTTTAATTTTTGTATTTAGAATTTATATGAACGAGTGGTTCAAAAGTACGACATAGAGAATGTACACTTAACAGAACACGATGGTATTCGACAATACTTTGAAGAATCAATCAGATTATCTTGGGCCATGATTATACAGAATCCTCCATTTATTCTGGAACATGAAAGTTTAACGTTTTTCGAGGACCGTCATAAGCGCTTTCACTCTTCTAATTCAAACTCTAATGTGATATTATCTTATGTTTGGCCGGGTTTGAGAGAAGGAGAGAGTGGACCGTTTGTAAGCAAGGGAATTGTCATAACATGATAAAAGAATTCAAAGTTAGCTTCATTTCAGTTTTATATTGTGATCTTCGGCAGCAAACAAAAATATTTTGACTGGCTGCAGTAGACAAAATTGAATAAGAAAATGTTTATTGTAACCTTCATAGTGTAATGATGTTTGCATCCAAATAATGTGCAAAAGTATTAATTTTAGTAATTATCTAATTTCCTTATTGCAATTAACAAGTTTGCAATAAATATGCAGTATTCATTTATACTTTTAATAGTGTATATAGATTAATACATCACTGTAATTATATAACATTCTCAGTGGCGCAACAATCTGACCACAGGCCCCACAGCAAGTTTTTGTACGCGGGCCCAATAAAATTTCGGGACTCCCAAAACTGCCAACATAAAACCACTTTCGACAGTGATGACCTTTTTTAGTAGTGACTCATTTTTTTGACACACTTTCACCCCGTAAGCTTAGCTTACTTACAATAATTATTACAATTATAATTTAAACTAGCTTGATAATTAATTGCTTACAATTTTTTTCTTTCGGGTCAGGCCGGGAACCTCGAACACGCCCGGGCCCAGTAGCATTGCTGTAGCTGCTGCCATGATAGTTACGCCACTGCCCTTTAATAAAGTTATTATTTCGACAACCATCCCATCTTAGTGTAGTGTAAAAGACTTATTTTATTAAATGCTTGCTATTTTTGTCAGTTATAATATAGAACTGAATTAATTAAAGTAAATTAATCTCTTTAGATGATCGTATTTTAAATTAGAATAAAATGAAAAGACAAGTTTAATCAATGATTTTTTTTATTTCGTTCAATTTCAATCATTATATCAGGATCATATAAAAACAACTGCAATATACAACTACAGTATATAAGTTATAGCGATAAGATTACAATAATTATTATAAAGTTTAACAAAGTTCAGTGCGGAGTTATAAACAAAAGATAAATGCAAACTCTTCAACATAAGTTAAGTGTTCTCAACAACAATAAGTGTCATTTTATTTTATTCTCCACATAGCGAATGAAAATTATAAAAGTGAATGAAAGATACGAATAGTAGCAATAAACACATATCAAGAATAGTTCAATTAGAAGTGAAAAACATAACGTCTTATCAATATGTAGTAGTGATATTTGATATATCGAATAAAAATAAACAGGATAAAGATGAGTTTATTAACAAAATATAGCAATGCAAATTGACATTACAAAATAAATATAGAATTTACAGTATTAA
>JAQIXG010002127.1:0-18727 GCA_034700105.1 Oconnorella tubifera | reverse complement strand
CGATTTAAAGAAATAACTGAACAATTGTTATGAAAAGTAAAAAACAAATTGACAAATTAAAGAGAAAAAGGAAACAGATTTACTGAATGAAATGCACACAAAAACTTGTATATACGTTTTTCACCAATATAAACGCCCACACGGTAAATATCATAAATAAATTCTCAGAACCCCTCATGCAAATATTTAACTTTATCTTTAAATCAAAATTAAGTCCCAACAGGTTAAAAGTTAAACTCTCCAGGTGTTCAGAGCAAATATGTTGACAAGACTTTTTTGGAAAGCTTTATCATTGAAAGCCATTTTTCCTATTTTGTCAACTTCCCCGTGTGGCTACTGTGTACTTTAAAATGGTGGATTTAACTAATCGATCTGATGAAAGAATTATTTCACGCAGGACAAAAAGAGCCAGAGAAAACACGACATACCACTTTGCAGTATTTAACAAGACGGCAAGAGCAAACAGGCTGCACACAATGGGCAACTATAGGGGAGAGCTACACAATAGATTGATCGTAGAAGGACCCATATATTAAATTAAACACTACCCACCCGAATCAAGTCGCCCATCCGTCGTACTCATAAAGGTCAGCGTTAACGTTACAGGTGAAGGTTAAGCCACCAAACCTATGGCAACAACCCTAGACTAACGAGAAAGCCTAAAGTGACAATATGCATGTTTGACCAGAACTCGGGAAGGGCGTCTGGATTCGGGAAGGAGTTGTGAGATTACACAATAAATAGGATTGTGATGAGTACTCATTGATTCGATAGAAAATTTTCTGTAGATTGTTTTAATTGGAAGCTAAGTTTTTAAATTAGGCCTACTGATTTTCAGGTTCCCACTGACAATATTTGAAAATGTACACTGGACAATGATGGATAATGTATAATCTGTATATCTTACATTCAGTTACAATGATGCCCTTACAGGATGAAAGAGCAAAGCATGTAATTAAGTAAATATCACTTTTTTTATAAAAGTGATGCCTATTCGTAAAGGTCAGAGTAAAAATATATTTGTTACCACTTTTTATATAGAAAGAGGTAACAAAGACCTTGACAATATTTGTAACTGATCAACTAATCTAAAATGAGTTTAATTCAACAAAACGATCGTCATTGTATCCCACTAGACTTCTGGGGGACGAGCAGCAAACAAGTCTCCACCTTGCGATTGATTTTTACCTTAACCAGTCAAACAGTGACCGGGGATCAAGTACTGGATAACAATTCAAAAGTCACGTGACGTGTCCGCGTAAGTATGCGCGGGCACATACGTACACAAACTAATGGCGGCTAATGTCTGGTGACAACAATGGGCTCAATACTGCGGATGCCTAATCGTTCAACATAGACTGCATTGTAGTGTTTTCTTCTCTATGTACTTTACAGATGTTTGAGCAAATATTTCTTCATCGAGTCAAATAAAAAGGAGTCAGTAGTATTTAGTTTGATAACCTGATTTACCATAAATAGCAAAGAAACGGCATAAATTTAGCTGTATGCCAGAAAGTTCATTTGGAGTTTTCTTTTTTAAATCTTTAGCCATAACAATAGAAGGGATCGTTACGCATGGAAACTTGCTATGCAAAAACTTAGCTGCGTTTTCTTTACTAAACTAATCACAAGTAAACAACAGTATAAAATTAAGAAATAAACGAATTTCTTTCCTTGTACTATTGTTTACAATTTTCCAATTTTTGACAAGCTTAAAATATAAATAAAATCTTACATTCCCACAGTTGAACTGATGATGAACTGTAGCTTCATCAATATTTATTTAAATGTATTGCGGTATTGACTATTTAGCAACATATAAAATTGTGATGAACTATTTGTTATAGAAATAAAGAAAAGTACAGCAAAAAAAGCTAAAATGTGCCAGTCAATAAAACTATAATTATTTTAGAACAAAACTTACTTCTAAATCGTTAAAAAACAGATGATTATCTGCCAGACTGAATATCATTTCTTCCATTCTAAGACCCAGAGAAACTGACACAGGTGGATCCTATAAATGAAATAAATAAAATTAGTTTTACAAAATTATTATTTAATTAATATTAAATAATATCAAGTAAAATTCCGTTATATTTTATACCTGGAAGTGTAGTTTTTAACACAACGAGGAATACTGAGAAGGAAGTGAAAATGCGAATCAAAGGTATTACAAAAATGCATTTAAAAAAATCCAAAAAATCCAAAAAGCATAATAATGAAAATCGAAATAGAAATATAAGAACATTGTTTACAAAATTGTACCAAAGACAGAATATTTAAGCTATAATATTTGCATTCTACTATAATAAAATGACAATGTAAAATGAAAATTTAGTGAAACAAATAGAAGAGTGAAATAAAGCACAAAAAGAGAGAAGAAAACTCAAGAAAAATCGAGTTAAAGTAACAGAGAGAGAAAATGTTGGATGATACTGTGGACCACATGCAATGCAGTCCATTACAATACAAAGGCGAGAGAGAGGAGGGACAGACATAATGAGTCTATAATTAATTATCTTTCCGATGCAGTTATGGTTGAGATGGTGTCAGGTTTACCAAAGGAAAGAATTCATTGTGATCATCTTATATAGCGGTGGCCAGCACTGAAAAGACGACGTCGAAGACATATAATTAGCCACCAACCAACTCATTCAAATCTATACCTATATTTATATATCAACTCCATCTATCACTAATGGGAGAAGAAATATATCAAAAGCGAAAAACAGCAGGGAATTTTTATATTATAGATTATTTTTAAAAAGATGACCTAACTGTTAAGTTAAGCATAATTTGTTAGACTATGAAATTTATGTTCATTTAATAAAAGTGTGCGTTTAAAGTATGATTTAAAATTACTTCTTATTTGAAATTAAATGAATATGTTATTAATTAAATTATTGATTTTACTGGCGTATAAAAGCCATCAATCACAAAGTGCGCATTTTATCGATTGTTTACAATTCAACGGGTTATATAATAACTTTTTAGGTTCAAACTTCTAGAAATTAATACTGTTTGGATTAATTTTATCAATTCATTCAATAACCCGGTTAAATGATTGTACTATAGGTTATATTTAATGGCAGTGTAATTGAAAGGTAATTGAAACAGAGTAAAAATGGTTTCAATTAAAAACATTGAATTGTTAATGCGACTTATCATAATTTTACATTATTTTCTATTATACATTTACGCAAAGAGTTCCCCGTTTCAGTATCAGACACAATTACAACATAAATTAATCAGTTTTATAATTTATTCTATTAGGTTTTATGTGATCAGGTTTTATAATCTAACCGAAAACTTAACTTCTAAAATATGCCCATAAAATTCGGCTGTGGTACTTTGATACCATCTGAATGTGCCACTAGCTGCACACAAGTCACAGCCAAGTTAATTTTTATTTCTGAAATGTTTCTTTAGAGAAAGTATGACTTGCTAGAATATATTGGCATTTCCATACAAAAGACTCCAACTACATCGGTCCAGTTCTTGAAGCCTACAAGTAACTTTTATTACAATTCCCTACTCACGAAATGGTGCAAGAAATCAAAGGAAAAAGAACTAGAAGCAAGATCCCCAGACTGACCACGTGACACTGTCAGCAACCAATCACTAGTCGACATCGAGTCATCGTTGGATGTAAATTAAATTTTTGCTGATCATCTCGCATTTCACCTATGATTAGATTTTCTGAAAGCACGGGGGGGAGAGGGTGGAGCGAGAGGGGGGCGCACGCTCGTGAAATTAGTTTGTTAAATACACCGTTGTTCCCGATCATAGAAACTCACGATTTACCCTCCCCCCCCCCTTCCCCTTCTTCGCTCGTCCCACCCCAGTCGCTTTTGGAGAGAATTTCTTCAAAATACTTTTCAAAATATAGATATTAATTCTTGGAATTTCTATAATTATTTTTCAAGTTAAAGCATTGTTTTTAAATTTCAAATATTAATTATAGAATTATATTATTTTCTTATAATTAATCCAGAATTGTATTTATAGACATGTAGGCCTAGTATAGCAAGTATGGAATCAAGTATTAATGCAAACGTAAAATTCACTATAATATATAACAATGCCAGTTAGTTTCTACCGAAATAAAGTTTTATATTACTTTTGTCATTATTTTACAATTACCTAGGATGCTTCCAATAATAGATCAGTTTTAAGTGACAGGAACAAATTTATAACATATCATCTCTGAACTTTTGCGCTCGCATGCTCTCAAAGTTATTATCATTCTAACACATTTGCATATTGGTAATACACAAAGCCTGTATTTATCCTTTAAAAAGCAATCGCAAAACGAGCATATATTAAATTTTATGCACAAAAGGTTAAAAAGATGTTAATAATTTCAGCAAGCGTAAATAAAATTGAATAATAAATTAGAAACAACACAATTCCAGACTTTGACCCGGGTTGAATAAATCAACCAGTCAGTTTAATAACCAGGAGTGTTGTAATAAATGATTTTAATTCCAAGTCACGACCACCCACAAACAGCGGAACCGAGACGAATCAAGGCCACCCAAAAAATCACTCGCAGACACTTGACAACCACTACCGCGCTATTACTTCAAAGTGTGAAATAACTGCCACCACCGTGGAGAGAGAGATGGAGAGGGAGAGAGAGATGGAGATGGAGAGAGAGAAACTCTGACAGATAGAGAAGTAGGTTGTAAAAAAGATAACTATAAAACAGTAATGATCAGTGAAAGATCGGAAGCTTAGGTTGATAGCAGTTGAAAGAGGCATACTTTCTTGAAGTTTGGGATAAGTGAAATTTTAAATTGTGAATTAGTAAACTGAATTCATTTTTGTATCGTATTTGTGTTTTTGATTTAAAAAATAGCAACAAAGTATAATATTGTTTTCATTAGGGGTTGATTCGGCTATTTAATTTACTATTTCATTTGTTGTCGTATTTTAGTAATAATTTCTGCTGTACAATATAATTATATGTTGTACATTTTACGTTCTAGCAGATGAGCCTAATATAAATACAGTATACAAGAATTTTTATGATAAATAAAAAAAACGGAGAAATATTTATCGCTAAAATTGAATAACAATATCCAGATGATAAATAGACACAGTTCTAGTCAAATCAATGAGTTTTAAGTGTAATAGATAGAGGTGGATTATTGATTGTAAAAATTATGAAATCGAACCAACCACCCCCCCCCCTCCTGTAGTCAATAAATTATGATTGATGACGTTCAGTAGGCTGAAAGTTGTATAAGCGTTTTATAATTGACAATATTAAAGACCACAAGTGCACCTACTGAATTCATAACTGATCACAGATGTCAGCATTGCTAAAAAAGAGAAAAAGCATTATTATTAAACAAGAGTGCCAAATGTGAATAATTAGGCCTTTTAAGTAAATTTATTTTCAAACGTAAATTACAAAATTCTGTTTATATCGAAATTGAACAGATATTTTTGAATACCATAAATAAATGCATCGAAGTAACAACTACACGTCGTATTATGATAAAATCGTGATTGTTATAATTCTACTTATACCACGAAAAAACACTTCACAGTTCATTACACCCACCGAAACAATATTATAAAGATAATATCAGCTTTATACGACTGATAATAGGTATAAATCAAGAAAACAAGAAATTATCACAAAACGATTCCTTCTCAACACACAAGCTAGAAAGTGGGTCAACATTTGCTAAACTCCATCTCAAACAAGAATCCTTCCTTCCCAACCTGCTCATCTCAAGCATTCTACGCAATTATCTCTCTGCTCGCTTTTATTTGATTATTTATCGGTAGTAGCGGCTCGAAAGCGTCAATTTTTGATGGAAAATGTCACAGCAAACACGCAGTGCGGAGTGACTGGGCGTGTGGACGAAATGCACCGCTTGAACCGACAAGAAATTCATGTTTTCCAATACTTTTACTGGAGTAGCGATAAAGTGTTTTACTGAGAAAGAAATGTTTGTATTTTTTACTGTACGCCCAGCATTTTTTTGTAAATTTACTAAATGTTGATAGTTTATTGATAATCACTTATTTTAGAACAATACATTTAAAAGTATTATAGTAGATAAAACTTATAATTTAAATTATGTTCAGATATATCGTAATATATGTAAATAAAAACTCAAATATAAACCTAACGCGCTATTGATTTGGAATTAAGGTTTTATGAAATGGACAAAGCTTGTAAGTAACACTATATCCGTTACAGTAATGTAATTACAATTTACGATCTAAATAAGTTGGTAAGACACTTTGATCAACAAAAATGAGGCCGCCCAAGTCAACATCATACCAACAAAAATAAATTTTGAGAAAGTCGCAACAAACTCAGAACCCCATGTATGCAAGTCATTGAAAGTAATTTTTCTCTATAGTTGCTTATATAAGTAGTTCTGTGATAGACTGATATGGTCATTGATCAAGCTTACTATGGCTGTTGTTGTTATTTAATCACAATAAATGAAAAACAAACCGCTATAAACGTTCATTTCTATTCAATTCTATAAATGCAAGAAGTCACACACTTCATTATTACAATCAGAACGTTTTGGAATATTCATAAATTTAGTACGTATTTCTAGCAACCAACATATAACCGGTATTATTCTATATAATGCTAAAAATATACAGTTAAATACCATCAAACAAGCGCAAATCAGATTAATAAACATGCACACTTAAGTGAACTTTCAAACACAAATAGAATGTACAAATAAACGATCGTGCACATAGCACATTCAATCACGTAGCAGGAAATGTATGAACGTCCGCAAAGATTTCTTTATAATAAGACAAAGATGAACAGCCAGCATGACAAATCACGCTAACCGGTCGATTGATATCTGGGCTCAGCTGACGCTCATGGAAAGTGAGGGAGAAAGATGGATTAAGTAAAAACTGGAATTGAGAAAAGCACGAGATAAATGTGAATCACAAGAGAAACACAGAAGAAAATAGTAAAAATAAATACGAAAATCAATGTAGGAAAAAGACATTGAAAAATAAAAAAGAAAACACAAATTGGCGTACATGAGATCTACAGAAAAAGGAGTAAATGAAAGCACAACGCCAGAAAGAGAAAGAACACCATTAAAATGACATATGTGGAAAAAATCAGGGATTACCAGAAAAATATAAAAAATCTCTCTCAGCTGCATAAATGATTCAAAACAAAATTAAAAACTGTAATTTAAAATGTTCAAATCCTCGAGAATCATCTATTACTCATCTTCGAGGTTTCATAAAATATTTCAGGATATCGTGAGAAATCCAACTGAATTGCAGTAAAATATACGAAAATCTGAAATGAAAAAAATAATTTAACTCCTTAAATCCGAGAGATCACAAAGTAAACAAACAGACGAAATAATGATAGAATGACAGCCGAAGACGCTCATCATAATGTAATCACGGTCGGCCTCGCCAGTCAAATCATTTGGCTGTATGATACGAGTGTTAGGTGAGAAGCGCATGTCCCAAGCAACACCCAATTTATCACTCACGTTTATATCATAAGAGGAGGCTGTTGGTAAAATGTATGAATGAACCAAGTTCACCCGCACTCGAGATATTAGCATTGCATTTAGAGCATTCACTCAACGCTAATGTCAACAATCACACGTTACATGCATTCTCAAATCAGTGTTTCTATCAGAAAAGTCGAAGAGGCGATTGATTTGAAAAACCGCGGCTCTTGACAATAATTAATTATTAATGTTGTAGAAAAAGTTAACTATTAGAGTTGTTGTAGGTGTATCGTTTAACTACAGTTGAAATAGTACAGCGTATCAAAGAAATGATTCAATGTATCAATAATTAATTTTGATTTATTGGAAGATTAATTTAATTAGTACATTTTATTTAGTTAAATTTGTTTTATTTTATTGTGGAGTATTGTTGCATCAAAATTTATTAGTAAAATATCTTAACAATTAAAGTTATGCTTAATGTAAATGCCCATACAACATAATCTATCTGAAATTATATTATTAAACGTTATATTATTTAACTGAATGTGCAAACAATATATTTGGAGAAACCTAGTAATAGTTCTCTAAGTTTATAATACAGTACATTAATACTGTCAATGTGTTAAGCAAAAGCAAGCAAGCTAAGATTAATAGTTGATTCCAATTTTTGGATATTACTGATTTGAGACTAAATTTAACTATCTTCAAAATGACAAATTTGCAGAATAATTAACAAATATATTATTGAAATATATATGTATTTGCATTGACAGAGGACATTCTATTTATTTTCAATCATATATTATTTCTTTGCTATTGTTGTCCAAGTTACATGGTCCGCTTTGAAAATAAACCAGTATTTATAGAATTTTATTCACTGCTTTCCTGGTTTTAATGTTGCACCAGTTATAATGAGAATTCTTTCTATATATTGTTGAAATTTATATAGTAGCTAGGTTCTGAATTGTAATGCGAGTTTATACATGCACCTATTAATATTTAATGATAAAAATCTGATTTTATTAAAAAAATTACCCCTTTAGGCGTATAGTATTGCCTGTGCCAGGGGCAAAAGTATCACGTGCACAAAAGCTGCATATATGTTATGCTGATTTTGTATGCTTACACAAGCTTAACAAAGGAAAAATCTCTTTGTTTAGCGACTGGTTTTCTACTTTTTCTAAAGTCTTACAAGCTGAGTATACATTTCTCGTATTATCATTTATTCTGTCAGAGCGATATGGAAGGAATTCTAGCAATAGCCAAGAAGCGTGCTTCAGCATCTGCGTATCATCATATCTAACAAGATCGACTGATGTAGTTTACTTCCACATGTCATCCTGATCCAAACAAAGACTCAGCAGAATTTCTACTGTGAGTGAAAAGAATAAGTTTTTGACTGTTGGAATAAACAATCTTTCAGAGTCATACAAGTCTAATCATTGAATTTAACAGGAATCAGAAAGCTGACGAGATTGTTAATGAAGTTTACATTACATAAAATGACAAGACTGTGCAAACAAATTATGCTATAGATAATATGGTCAAACTAAAAGAAATATGGTTAAATAAAGGATTAAAAATAAGTTATTGATGAATACAATACAGTTTCTATTTTTATTGTAAAAAAATGTACTAGCGATGGCGAAAGCTTACAAATATTATATCAAAGTCTCTATCATAAGTAATATATCACAGTGTCTAAGTATAGCCTACTTAAAAATAAAGCTGAAAAATAGCATTATAAACTTAACTTTAATAAATTATGCCGCAACAGAGAAGAACGACGCTTCATGTAATAAAACTAATTTCCACAGTCTGAAATATAGCATCACATCAATTTACTTTTTGGTTCATGATTAACTTTTTTAAATTTTTGTTGTTGTTGATTTCTATTCAATATTAGTGAATTCAATTTGTTAAGTTAATTACTACAATCTTTTATCTGTTATCATCACTTCCCTCTTTTCCAAAGATAGATTTTTCCGGAAGTCATTATTTACTAAATAAGCATTCCATAGACAAAACATGAATAGTTAGTAATATATTTGACATTTGAAACAATGCGTGATACTGATCAAATGAATATTGATATCTAAATGGTAGTTAATAACTGTGACCTAAATGTTTGTGCCTGTTAGTCCAACCATTTTCTCTGTTATCGAAAAACCCATAGCATAGTTGAGAGTTCTTTTGAAAACAACTCGTTTACTTCATCAAATAAGAAACTTTTAAACTTTATACCAATTCTCTCACAAATTAACAAAGATAAGCAACACTGAACTCAGTTACTCATTGACCCAAAAAGAAACGAATAGCTCCAGTTTTGATTATCTTCACTCTTCATTTCATTAACTGCACGTCGATGTAAGAGCCAAGTAGCGAATAACGCTACTTCTACTCCGCGCCGCGATATAACCAGTAGTACAACTAATGTTTACGTTTGAAAAAATGAAAGATAAATCTTCGGCTGGCACATAGCATTGCCACGCCTTATCAGCCACACCAGATGCCCCAGACCAGTAACGTGCTGAAAAGATTCATTTGTCTCTGTCAGACCCGGCTGTAAGGCCTCCTACCGCAGCCCGCGGGAACCTATACCGGACTTTGCTACATTGTTTCAAAATCCAACGCGCGCGCATACGGACCTAAACCGAACAACAACCGTTTTCCGATAGCTAAGCGAGTTCGAGCTTCGTAAGCTGCGGCGCGTTCAGTCTGTACGCAAACGTCAAATTCTCTCTCTCGGTTAATCTCAAAATCGTTATCTTAAAGAGAAATACAATCGAACTACAATGGTCGGTTAGTATTTCTGCAACAAGCTAACTGTTTAGCGTCTGAGGGTAGTCCCTAGCCTCCTACTCATAGCCTCCCTTCACTTGGGCTAAAGCAGAAGCGCGGACATGCTGACGGACTGTCGGCGATTTAATCTTGTGCAGCTGAACTTGTTTATGCAGTTAATGCAAACAACATCAGATTTTTTAAAGCATTGCAAGAGATTGTGTCCAATCTCAATGAGTGCTAAAACTTGAATCATAACTGAGTTTGTATAATCTAAATATAATGTTAGATATATATAGACTTTTGGGAAACTGTTTTAATAATCATTTATGTCAGGAATAATAGATAAAATTCATATTCATATATTAGAACCCAAAATAAAATAATTCAGAGACAATGTGAAAATTAGACAGAATGCGAAAATTTAAGTAGTTTTAAAAATTGCTGCTCTTTACGATTGATGATCATAAAAATGCAAAACTAAACTATAGCGATAAATCCTTGTTTAAATAATATTTCTGTGAGATATAAACGTTGTTACGATTATGATATTTCCTGATAGGCATATATCTTGTTTTTCATATAGCGACGAATATTATGAAACTAAATGATACTACTCTGAAGATTTAATTTTACATTATTATCGTTTCACGAAAGATCAGATTTAAAAATTCTAGAAGATAATATTTGAAAACACTGACACACAAACTTTAAAGAAAGAAATTTAAATTATATTACTATATTTTTAATAATTAATTTGCTTTCAACAAATGAATAATTCTTCATTTGTTGTAGGCAAATGAATAATAACAAAGTTCAGCAAATTCAATGATTAACCATTAATCTCTATAATATGGTAAAAGATTCAGAGCTCTTTGTCTCAATTCAACAAACAGTTTAATGCATCAAAAGATACCGTTGAATTCAATTCGGACGATTGATAACTGCAGTATGTTACTGATATAATTTGTTTGCCAACCAGGGAATTCATGTGAGAATCACACTTCAACAAACCATGAAAGAACCGCTGATGGAATTCTACAGAATCTAATCGCAAAATTGTAATCATCATTAACTCTATGTAAACAAAACTGGCGAGAGATGTACACTTTGGATCTTTTACTAAAGTCAACCAAAGTATTGATTAAAAATTAATAAGGTATACTTCTAGCTTACTGGATGTATTTATATATCCCTAAAGCTATGGCTTGATCAAAATTTATTACATTTATTATATTTTGATTGCAAGAATATAATTTCATTGCATGAAATAAAGCCTATAGAAAAAAATGCATGAATATTGAGTAAGAAAATATTCATCAAATATTTCTGGCACTTATTAAATCATTAAATAAATTAAAGGTCAATTTATTCTTAAACCAATTAATGAAATTATATTTAACCTAAACCAAACTATAAACATATAAGGCCTATTTAGGCCTACAATATAATATACTTGATGATATTTTTTGTTCTACAGCTAAAGGGTTAAACTAGACTACCCCAAGGCCTTGGATTCTTTCAGTTTCCTGCCAAATATACTGCAAGCTTTGAAAGATAACAATCGCTAAAATAATGACAATACAGCTGAAATAACAATGAAGCATTGATAAAACTTTCTCAACCAATAACATAACAATCACTGCAAATATATGCTGCCAGAAGTTAATTCTACTTTTATGAAATTGCTTTAAAAATGTTTCTGCAACAGAATTGCACTTTTCATTGCATATAAATTTCACCTATTTTGAAACAATGTGTTTATACAATGCAAATATTAATTGTGTTTTGCACAATGCATTGTTATGTGTTATGAACGCCAAATGCTATACAATATCTTATTACGATACTAATATTATTACTGTAACTTCCAGTTTCAATTATAACACACTTATAATCGTCTGCTATAAAGAAATTATATCTGTTGTCTCTTTTACGATTAAAATTACCTTATTTAATACGATTTATTATAACAGAGATCTATTTTTTTAAATAATAGAATGGTATAAGTCTAAAGTTTCTAATGCTCGATAGCTCTTCTTATAGAAATAGTTTACAAGTGTATTGATAAATTTACGAAATGTTGAAAGTTTTGAGAATACAAAACAATTCAAACAGATTTATATTCTTTATTCGTCTACTCACACATTCAACAAAGGAAGCTTAAGGAAAATAGTTTCACCCGTCGCTTCGGGGTATAAAATCATAAATATATTACGAAAGAAAAATGTCTAAATATTGATCAAACACATGAATAATAGTTGTTGTGAAATTAAATGATACAGCAAAGAGGCAACATTGTGTCAGATGGAATGCTGTATCAAATTACAGTTTGATGAATATGTTACATGAATGACTTTAAACGAAATTCATTCAGTAATACACAGACGAAACAATTGAGAATTTATATGTGGAGCCTAATTACAAGTTACAGTCATCTACTAAAACTTTTTAATTTCCTGTTAAGTGAAGTTAAATTAAATACAATAATTTCAAATTCTAAATAATTCCATACCGTATTCCAAGACATAATCCAAACATAACTCAAGACAAGAAACTATTTTGAAAATTTAAATTTAAATACAATTTCAATATTAATAAATAGGCGTTATAAGTCAGCTGTCACAACGTTTTGTCCTTAAATATGAATATGTAGTTAATCAATTAATTAGTTAGTTTTATTATTGAAAACAGTTGTATATTTTCTATTAGAAATTCTAATGAACCAAGAAATTGCATATATCCATTCCTAATTAAAATTAATTAAACCCACCCACAATCTCAATTATAATAACATGACAAAATTTAATGAAGATCAGTACATTTCCATCACCAATCCTTCCTCACAATCTCATCAAACATGTGCTGCTTTAATTATATTTTAGAGGACACACTGCAAAATAAATAATCCCACCAATCAGTTATTTGCGTACAGCAGCTGTCGTTGAATGAAAGCATTACATATTGAACAGAGACTTTGCACTTGCAGTAATGTCTTGCAATTAATGATGGTGTGTGTTTGACTTATAGACAACCTGCTCATATCTGACATAGCCCATCTATGCCTGCACTCAGCTGACAGACCGTGTCAGCAGTCAACCAATAAAACTCATAGTAGTACTGCCGCTATGATGGCCTGTCAAAATACATGAGTTATGGATTCAGTGGCATGTTCAAGACACAATATTAAATATGTCAGACAGAACTGGGTTATATCCAGAAATTTTTCAGAAATCAGCTTGATCCAATTAGTGCCAGGTGTATCTGGTCGATCTGATTCAATCTTCCCTTTCATAATGCCATGACATGTAGAGTAAAACACCCTCCATCCAAGTTTGAATTTTGACAGCATAATCTTACTACCTGGAGTAAGCTTTAAATATGTGCTCATAGGAGATACTGATCACAACTTACTTAAAAGCAACTCTTTCACAAATTAAAAATCATAGTTTATGTTTCAATAAGAAATAAAGTTACTTTTTCTGATCAATTTATAATTAAAATTGCTTGTAATTTCAGCTCAAGTAATGATAAAAATATAAATAGAAATAAATAGAATTAGAATAAAACAATTAGATTTAGATAACATTCTGGCAAAAGGTGCCATTTTACCAGAAGAATAAAAAATACAGATAATATAGATCAGGAGTAAAAGTTTATACTTCCTAATTAGGCTCTTAATTATTTTAGGTTCCTAATTACTTTTAAATTTACTAATAACTATTTAATAGTATTTATGATATTATCTGTAATATTTAACATTATAATAACATATTATTATGATATTAAGCTTTATTTTCTATATAATTTTTTTTTGTGACATCTTGATTTAGCTATCTCTGCAACAACACAACACAACATAGACACTTATCAATGCAGCACTGTTCTTTATTGGAAATCTAGAAATCTCAACTGCTACAGAACTCACACAGAGAAGCAGCTGTATGACAGTCTTAATGACAGAGAGATAACATCAGGGGGTTAATCAAGGATGACATCATAACAGGGACGACACCCTATGACTTCTTCTTCCCTAGAATGAAAAGCCATTGCAGAGGAGTGGGTGGAGAGATGAGATATGAAGTCAAGATGCTCAGTGGGGTTGATCACTTAAGATAACACTAAGGTACAACATTGGTTGGGGTCATCGAAGGCTGACACTAATACAATACACAATAAAGTCCTGATGATCACATAATATGTAGTAGTTGAGAGATTGCAGGACACTTTGGATTGGAACAGAAGTTTAATTAAGGAGGATTAATTAATTCTAAGAGTAACACCCATGCAATCAATGACAACTAATGACAACAACTGGTAATATTGTGAATATGTTGGATAATAAAAATAACAGGAGATATATATTGTTATCACATTACTCTATTAATTCTGTAATCTACTGACATTTTGTAATCAATTTAGGATCAACTTTTAGCTATTAATGGTGAACAATCTTGCAAAATGAGAAGTAAGTCTCATCATAGCGAATCAGTTGCGGATCATTAATTTTAATTATAATCATATGATTAAAAGCAGAAGATTTTCATATTGTAATTAAATTTTTATCAGTTTTATATTAACTTATTAGTTGTTTAGAATTTTACTAATGATTGCTGTATAGACTTTTATTTATTGTTCACTAAATTAAAATTTACAATTTAACCATCTTGCAAATACATTTGTAAAACACCACTATCAAAAACTTTATAGAACAATTTTTTATAAAATCTAAAAAGAAACGTAACTTTAAAGCAGCTGCAGCTGAAAAATCAAAATTTTAACATACTACACAAATAAGGTATGAACATTAACCACATCAACTGAAAATATTAATTGCAATTTCAAGAAACACAAATATAAAAATAAAAGTTCACGGCTTCAGACATATGTGAATGTCTAAATTTATCTCAGAAAAAATTATTTGATATATATCTACTTTTAAAACAATATATTAACATAATATTAGCAGTAAAAACGAGAATGGGAATCAATTTAGCACACTATGATTCATGACATCAAGTGCCAAGCACTGAACCTTATTATATGAAGACAAAAATATTAATAGATCTATCAACAAAAACTGTAATAATTTAAATATATAGCATTAATATAGTTACTTAAAATAGTTATCTGTATAAATTGATAAACCAAAGACCTGGATACAGATTTACAAAGACAACTTAGATAATATTTGACTTAAGAACAACTCAGAATATTCTCAAGTCTGCCTTGCAAACCATGCACAAAAAAGTTTTAAGTTTAAGATAAAATAAAGGTGAAAAAATATTTTCTTAAATTCTGGTAATTGTTTGCTTACCTTGCCATATCGCTGAGCGTAGGCTCCAGTGAGCAAAGAGTGAAATATAATGATAGTTTCGTCCAAGTCCCAAATAAAAACTCTTTCAAGATCAGAGTCTGGACCCGGCGAGGGATTATTCTGACGACGTCCTCTATTCCTTCCCCGAGCTGTAAAAATATATTTAGTTTTATTTATTGGAAATTCTGATACATTATAGAATATAGAAACAAAGAGAAATTGTGACATTATGTAATAAATGGAACTACACCATGCTTCACATCATAAAGTAAAATGTTATATCAATTTCCATCATCGCTTAAACCGAAGTAAAATTTCAAACGAAAATCCAAAAAAATACCTTCATCATCATAATCTAAAAATGATAGTAATCCTAACTGCTAAATAATATTTGTTATTATACAAATATATTACGTGATGTTATAATGGCATCAAACTACAGAATTTATTTGATAAAAATTACAATAAAAATTTATTATCCAAAAATGGTCAGACAGCTCTAATTTGATGAAATATTTATACCACCAGATGTGGTATAACTTTTCAAATAAAAATTACTGACAGAAACCAGTTTCATAATTATTAAACTGTCAAATTTATATCTAACCAGTAAAATCAGACGTTCAACGATAACGCAACAAAATTATTGAGCAAAGTCTCATAAAATCCAGATTTTAATTATCTTCTACACAAAACAACAGGCTTAATAAAGTAAATAAAATTGTAGGAGTAGGATCTGTGGTGATGAGTGAAGGGCGGCAGAAAGCAGTGGAGCATTAAATCAATTAGTTCAGTTTCTGGTTCAACATACTCTCAGATAGACTTGAAGCAATTTTCAGGACTCTAATTCACTTGGAAGAAAATTTACGATTCAACAATCGTCTGTGTATTGACACTGGCTGATGAAGTGAAAAATTTGGGTGTGATGAGTTTAAGAGTGGATAACAATGGACACAGTATGGAAGAGTCACAAAAGTATGGCAGGTGGAAAATCAAAATATGAAAAGAAACAATTTAATTAAACGAGAATTAATTAGAATTGTTTAAGATACTGAGAAATTGAAAGATATTAAACTTCATAGGGTTATATAATAATGTAAAATAATATTCCATTCTCCAAAAAATCAATTTCAAATCTCTTTACCTAATAAATGTTAAATTGTTGCCAAAAGTTCTACATAAAAAGGAAAAATTCGCGTTCATTTGTTCTTAAACATTTTTATTTTTAAAATTATTGTAAGATTAAGATATACACTCTAACTGCAATGTAATTAATTAAAATATTGATGAAAAATTTATTGGATGAAAAATTTATTTAATATGGCTACTAAAATAAGATAATAATGAAAAGCCACACTGATGCCACAGTGAAGTCAAAATAGAATCTTACAAAACAATTCAACTTCAAAACGAGATGAAGTATATAATAACACCAACGATAAATAATACAATATGAATAATAACATTAAAAGAAATATGAGCTTTCACAGTTCAAACAACTATTCAGTAATATAATTTTATTTAAGCTTCAGACATAGAAAACCAAGAAAAGACATAACATAATTTCTATGATGTAATTATATCAACAATATCATATACCTAAACCAGACTAAGCATAAACACAATTAAGAGAATATGATTATTTAGTGGAATCTAGATTACAATGGACTGTGTGCTAACTGAAAATCATCCATGCCAAATAATTGATATAGTATGGATCATGTCTTATCTCTGTGTTACACATCTGTAGTTAATAATCCACTGACAATCAAATCAGTTGCGATCAGTGGCCGCAGCTCACTAGAGATTTACAGGGGCAATCAAATTAACAGACAACTGCAGCAGTCTTCTGAAATAATCTTCAATAATTGAGGCACTTAAAGGGCCCTGATACAGAACAAATTGATTGATTTATATCACCATACAACTGAATCGGTATATCATGCTGTCAGAATTGCTTTATAATAAAGGTAATAATGGAAAAATTACTTGATAATCTAAGAGTAAGTATAATCTGTAGTCGTTTTAATATTTAAAAAAATTTATAATAAACTATACTACTTTTTTGTGATGTCGTTAAACATTACATCAGCATTAAACAAATTTGTGCAATTTGTGGGATAATTCAATTATATAATAACAATGGCATTAGGACGATTAGTCCCCGGACGATTCGTGACGTTTGTAAGACCAACTTTCAGCAAAAAAGAACAGTCCAAGATGAACTGTATGGGGGCGATCTTTCTGACATTAATTAAATGTGACAAAATCAGTCTGACACATAAAGTAAAATAGAATAACTTAAAAATAGATAAAAATGGAAGCATTAAAACAACAGAATTTCATTTTGACTAAAAATGAAGATTTATTAAACAGAAACTAATAAAAAGCACATTGAAAATATCATAAAATAATAAATAACTATAGTTATAAAAGCTAGAAATTCTAAACAAAATAAAATCTAATGAAATACCTTTGTCATCTGTGGGCGACCATGTTTTTGTGACGTCGTTCGTTTCAGTTTTGACTGCAGGCGAGGGTGTTGATAAGCCTGATCCAAATTCAGAGTCTGCTGCAGCAAAGTGTAAAAATAAAAAACTTTACAAACACTAAAATATATAAACAAAATGATCAAAACATTTCACAAACTTAATTTTTTTAAATTTAATTTCATCCAAATATTACATAAATTGTAATTTCCACTACAAAAAGATGCAATTGACTACAACAGAAGAACAATGATCGTTAGATCTCTTTTAGTTTAAATTCTGAAAAAAAATTTCTATCTTTTAAAAAAGTTTAAAATTCTAAAACCTCTTTCAATTTCTAAAACCTCTCAAAGAATATTCCAGAATGATTATTTTGGTATTTCTACTGAGCCCTCATTTGCAGTAGGCGAATTTCATGCAATCGAGCTCAGGATCTTACATTTAACAGGCAAATAATTGTAACTCACACTTTATAATTATTTGAATTACCTAATTATTTATGGCACTTTCATTTGTATTAGAAAATAAATAATACCAATTACAACAACAGTTGAGTACCTGTAGACGAGGGGGGTATGAGTTGATATGTTTGTGTGGACGGTATGGCGAGGCCTGCTGAGCTACTGCCGCCTAGCTGTGACGTCACAGAGCCCATAGGC
>JAQIXG010002126.1:0-18727 GCA_034700105.1 Oconnorella tubifera | reverse complement strand
AAATTACCTTTAAATTTAAAGAAATTAAAAAATACCAGCAATCTGTTCCATTCAAATAGCTTGAAAATCATTTCAGTTAAAGTGTGAAAAAATTGACCTGTCATTTCAGTCATTGTAGTACAAATACAACAAAATTATTCCATTAAATATAATGTTCCAAAGATATTCAAAATAAATATTAGAAAAATTAGTTACCCTAAAAGGGTGTTAATATTCTAATACGTCACTACGTCACTGTATGCCTATGCAATTTACAACAAACTGAGAAATGCATTAAGTAATTGAACTGTTCAGCAGATAACTTACATTAGATAAATGAAGATAAAATTAGTACAAATGCATTAAAGTCTGTGGATTGATAAATGATGCAGGAAGGTTACATATATAAGATTAGTAGACAATTAAATGGTCACTTACTAAACAAATGGGTGCAGCAAGTAACATAGTAGTAAATTATTTTTCAGTAAATACAATTAGCCAACAAAACATAGTACCCACAAGCATACAATGAGATAAACAGGAAAACACCCAAAAATCTAGATACCCAGGCAGATAAAATAATAAATATTCCATCGAAACAATACGTATAAAAAGAAGCATACATTATAGTACATACATAAAACGCGTATACAATAACAGAAATGAATCAGATCATAACATAAATGCAAGAACTGATCAAAGTTACAATTGAGTCATATCTCACAGATAGAAAACAAAACAAATAAAGCAATCGACAAGCACGCGACCAAGACAGTCAACAAACACTATATCACATTCGATATACTCTCTACATCATATTCAATATGCACCATACATCACATTCAATATGCACCATACATCACATTCAATATGCATCATACATCACATTCAATACGCACGCTATAACACATTCAATATGCCCTCTACATAACTTTTAATATGACCTTTAAAATTACACCAAATATCCCATCTATATTGCTCACAATACGTCTCTTTATAAACAACATGATTACTCAATAAAACATCTCTGAACTCCACACACTTACAAACATAGGACTGACAGCCCTCATTTGTAAATGAACTTTTTTGCTGCTGGGCTACGGGGTCAGAGGAAGGATCTTATTAGATATTAAGTACAGACTTTAGGAGTATAAGAATAAGGGTTATGTTTTTACAGTGGGAGTCAACAAAACTCAGTAATGTATATTAGAAAATTGCTATAAGCAAGTGAGTAAATAATGTCAGTTATTTCTGTTTTTTGGCTGCCTGCTCTTTTCCCATAGCTATAACAGTGAGCAACCAAGCTTTGACTACTCTGTAATACATCCAGTCTGGTAGAATGTCCATCAGGATTATCTTCTATAATGCCAAAAAATATCTGTTATTTTAAATCAATTGACAAACGCAATAAATTTACTTAAAGTATATGAATGACAAGACATTGCATGTAAAAGCACTGGTGTGACTGATCAACACAAGAACGTCTATGGTTGTTTAATCAGTTGGAAAGCACATACACCATAATGCTCTGTCTGGCGAAACAGCTGAAATGAAAGCCGTTTAGTTTCTCATTGATTTCATTATTAATAGATTGATATAACATCATTTAGCCGATTAACTTATTAAATAATTTAATTAATGCTTAGCTGGTTAAATAAATGAATCAATTTAATTACTTAGTTAATTAATTGACTGTTTCTTACTTGTATATGATGAGTGATATATCCACACGTACGTTTAGCCACCCCAATGGTACAAACAGCAGAACATACATAGGTACTAACGGTCGGTATACCAAATGATGTACCACTTAGTCTGGCCATTTTTGTCACCACCCACCCAGGCGTTACATTCTACAGACAGCAATTTTTTATTTGTTTCAAGGCGGGGGGAGGAAAGTTTAATTACTATTTTGTATTTCCATTTGTGACACAATGGGGTTCATCAAAATACTTTAAGGCAAAAATTTAATTAAAATGATAATTCACTTTATTTATTGAAATATACCTGTATAATAATACCCTTCGATTGATATTCTTCTCTGGTACAGTCACTAAAAAGGTTCATATAGGCCTAAAATATGAAACAAATATTAAATCCAAAAAAATCAAGCTAAATTAGTTAAAATGGAAGAAATATTGATTAGTATCGATTAGCTGATGTATATGATAGTTTTAATAAGTAAAAAATCTAAGAATAATAAATAAATTTAAGGTAAGATTGGTAGGCCTATAATGAATTAACAATTATCATACTACAATAACAATAAAAACTAATAACATTAATTAGTCTTTTGATAAATAATTATATATTAATATACCAGTGTTTCTATATTAAACCTGTTTAATATAGTAAACTGTTTAATATAATAAACTACGATAACCTAGTCCTAATTCTAACAATAATCTAAACCAAACCATAATTACACACATAAACATAAACCAACACTTAATCTTACAAATGAAAAAAAGAAGAATGTTATATATCCCGATGTGGCTGGGGTATTTGTTGTGCAGCCGAATGTATAATAAGGTTATATGTATATATTATAATGTATATTACAAGCCTTGGTGGAAGAATATACAGCACCATAGAGAAGGCCTCTGAAGCCAGACATTGATGAAATGTTTACAATTGCTCCCTTGCCTTTCTTCATCATATCTGGTATCACCATTCTAGTCATCTATATCACATATGGTATAATAGCATACAGCATGTAGAATAATATCAAATATATAGTATGATATATAACAGCTATAACTAGCTATAACTATAACAGTAATATACTAGCATTTATATACCAAACATAGTCCACGACATTTATACATGGATAGTTCTACTATCCATAATAGTGTCAAAACGAAAAGAGTTACAATTTAGTAAGAGTTGAGTTACTCTAGGAAGTAACTGTGGAACATTCTATTTTCCATTCGGTCATATATGATATTATTACAGTTCTTCCCAAATCAGAAAGGAAGAGCATTTAAGTTGCTTGTTAAGCTTTCAATCAACACTAGGATTGCCGACCACCCGGAATTTGTCCAGATTGTCCAGAAATTGCATAGTGCGTCCGGAAAACGGAAGAGGGTCTATCCGGACAGTACATTGTCTTGAAAAATGAAAAGAATAACATAGAGCATAAAATTTCCTTTTGTTTTAGGCATTTTATGCCAACCTTAAATGCCTAAAACAACAATGTGTAAACGTCATTCTGCATTTGCACATGACACACATTCAATGTCGATCCTGCTGACTCTCTACAAACATATGAGACGTATATAGTAACAGATTATAGGCCTACTTGCTCGGGCTCATTCACATTTATGAAATTACAGTAGATGCAGATATAAACATTGCATTTTAAAGCATGCATCCCAAAACTGAATGACGTTTCAGAAACTGACGAACGCTGAATCGATTTCTTTAGAAAATCGGAATTCAAGAAACTTGTCTGACATGTTTTGTACTACATTATAGGCCTATAAGCAACGCAAATGCTGAAAGTGTCTTCTCACTCATGAATAACTTGTGGACAGATAAGAGAAAAAGAATGAGACCAGAAATTGTCAGAGCAGTAGGCTTACTGCGTGTTAAAGTTAACTTAAGATGTTCGACGTTTTCGATTAGGCTTATAAGCATATTTATAACCGATTAAGCTGGAAAAAGTGATTTTTTTTAAAAGATGAATTGTCTAACTTAACTCTCAAACAATTCTAAGACCTCAGTTCAAATTTGTTGAATTATTAATCTTTAATTTTTATATTGAATTAATTATTTAATTTATCCTATACGGAAGGGTGACATCGATAGTCTCCCCACAGCTCCGGAAAAAAATTATTTAGTAATTGAGACAACAAAACAATGTGTAAAACGGAAAAAACGGGCTCCTATAAAGTTAAAAAATGGCTTCATTTTTGTGTCGTATGCTACGAAAATCCCCTGCGGCTTGGGCGAAGACCCAGGTCCCTAGCTGTAGTGTCCAGTTATAGTGGCTAAACTTCTTCTGCCGTCGGCGCTTGGTCGTCCTACAGACATTGTCCGGAATTGTCCTAAACAGAATTGTCCTAAACAGAAGTTGGCAACCCTACTCAACACTTTGATTTTGTCAGTTACACTACATTGACATCTTGCAGTGATTGAATATTGATTCAGATATTGAATTTCACTGTTTGTTAGTGTATCAGTACATAGAACATCAGCACAGAGTACATCAGCACACAGAAGAATTTGTGCTGATGTGACATTAAAGAGCCAATAAACAGACTACTTACGAGAGTGCCAGATCTGCAGTTGACTTGTATTATATCTGATAATTCCTATAAAATAAACTTACAATAAAAACATTTATTGAAATAATTAGCAACTAGTAAATAAATCTCATAGTTCCTTGGTCATATATAAATAAAGTCTGGTTAACTTTAATATCCTAGAAGACTGGTTGGATCATTAAAAACTACTCAACTAATAAAACACAACATTTATCATTTCCTAGTCTGTTTAATAAAAATTGGTTATGCCATACTATCAAACAGACTGAAGTTAGAATCCCAGATAATAAGTTTCTATATGTTCATCATTGACTTGCTTCACCCTTTAGCAAATAATCTAATTTGTCGGCAACATGGTTTTACTTTCACTGAATGATAAACAAACTTTACCTTAAAAACTTGCTGCACCCATTAATAAAAAGCTTAATTCTCTAAAATCAATTATAAAAAACAGTTTAGTTTCATTTTACCAGGATGATGATATATTGGGTTATTATAAAAAAGAAATTACAATAATACCAGAATACCAGATATTACCAGATATAACCAGTTAAAACCTGATAAAAAATGATATAACCAGTTAAAACTAGATATAACCAGATATTATAACCTGATAACTTAAATCATGTAGGTACATAAACAAGTCTCGGCCAGTCATTCCAACATTGTTTACTACAATAATGAATAAAAGTAAAACTATTAATGAATTAGTTGCAATTACTTGAATACATTGTCAATTAGTTTACTTATTGATAGACACAATGACTGACTAATTGTTTGATTGCATGATTGATTGATAGATTGATTACTTGAATAATTGAAAACAAATTGACTGACTGATTAATTGGTCGTCTATACATCAAAAAATACAAATTAAACACAGAACTTTATCAAAACATACCTAGTATAGCTATATCCAGTCCGGAGAGTTCTCTCTCTATCTTATCATACAAATCCAATCCACCCTTAAAATCTGCCACAACTATCTTTGTCATCACATTGCTCTCACTTTCTACAATTAATTAAATAAATAAATAATTTATTCATTTATATTTAAATATAAAGGCTTAATAATGGAAGCAATGATTAAAAATATGAACGAATACAGAAACAAATAAATCAGACTATAGATGGATGAGAGTATTTTTGAGATATACCAATTTCTTTTGCACAAGATTTGAGTTTATCTTCTGATCTACTTATGAGACAAACATTGAGACCAGACTTGGCAAGACACTTGGCGTACATCAGACCTATGCCGTCTGTGGACCCTGTCACTACTGTATAATATAAACAGACAGACAAAATATAATAAAGAGACAGACAGACAGATTGATAAACAGATAGACATACAAAAACGATTTGATTATGTTTTTAAAATTATCTCAGCAGTTATGTATAAATCCCCAAAAAGTAATTTTTAAAAAAGTACTTAATCATAAAGTAACTTAAATGTTAATAAATAAAAAAGGCCTTGACTATAAAAACACTTTATTATAAAAGTACTTGATTAAACAAACCTGCCCATGTACCCAATGACTTTAAATTGACACCGAGAGGCAGAAAGCGAGCGAGCAGGAATAATTTACACAGAGTCCAAACAGTAGATACGACTAGGTACAGAACCCACAACCCACAGACTAAACCAAAGACAGCTAAACCATTCCACCACTCGTCCAAACACTGGGCAAAATGTTTCAGAATGTCTGCCATGTCTTCAGAAAGATGACGGTCTTTAAAAGTTGATGGAGGAAGCAGTGTAGATTTAAATTATAACGTTTTTCTCAATCTAAAAATCCCGCAATTACAATTATTTTAAATAAAATTTCAAAAAGATTTATATAGTTTTGAAGTAACTTATGTAATGATATATGAAACAAAAATAAACGTAATTTTCTGTTATTAATTAATATTTTTAGCTTAAATGCAAAAAAGCGGTGAAAATATATAATATGTAAAATATATATATATTTATATTGCAGCTAGCAAATCTTACAATCATATAATGTTACAAAATGTTCATCCCACCACAACCCCAACCCCATAAAAATTCTTATCTAGCCTACATTTTAACACAATTACGTCACAATCAAGACCAGCATAAATATTAAATATTTTCATACAATTTAATCAATAACATGTTGAAGATGGTCATGCATCATCCATGCGTTATGCTGCGTAGAATATTAGTATTTCTAACATATTTAACATATTTTTAACTAACTTATTATTGGTATACATATAACATATAACTATGCTTCCAATTTTATAATTAGTCAATTCTAGATATAAGTTAACAGACCTTTCAGTTTGCATCTGCCTGTTATTAATTGCCACAGCTCTTAAACTTGCTACAAGTAACTTAGAAGTGTATTAGATACGATATACGATGCAATATAAACGAAGCGAAACTATACGTGATACCGTGTATGGAGTTAAAGCCTCGCTGTATAAGAATCGCGACATCAAAGAAACTGTCTATCAGATAGACTCTCTTTGATATCGCGATTAAATCACTTGTAACCTTGTCCGTAGAATAGATTCTATTTTACGAACGAGTATACATAGAAATTATAGAATAGAATCTGTTAATAGAATAGATTCTAATCTAGTATAGACAAGTATAATAGAATTAGAGAGGTGGGGGGGAGGGGGGGGGGTTACTGGGTGACAAATTGGCTACAGCAACATAATTTAAGAAAAATAATTTAAACAATGGCGTAACATGTTCGAAATTCATGTGAAAAGAGTAAAAATGCACCCCCTCCCCGAGCCCCCCCCCTTCCACCCTCTCGTATAGAAATTTATTTATTCTATACAATAAAATTTTATTCTGCAGAATAAAATTTGTATACGAAAACGAGTAATTTTAAGCTTAGATCTTTACGCTACAGGTCAAACCTAACATCAATTAAAAATCTCAGATATTTTTGTTTACCGTCCACCCAATTTTGGATCACCACTGTAAAAAAAAAATCTGTTAAATTATCAAGTTCAACTTAAAGATAGTGTACAGTTACTGTAGACTATACTTAGACTATATTTAAGGTTAGTAGATGATATTAGGAATTAGTAGAGGATGTCCGTGCAGCTGCAAGGCCTGAATGATCTGCTGCTTAACCTGTTAGTAGTCTGTGATACGTGTATCGTATCGTATCGTATACTGTACTTCTAACGCACCGTACGTTGTCAGATACCTGACAGTTCCAAGGTGCGGTATTGGTACAGTCTACGACAGACACTTTAAAGATAAGGCAAAAAAATGAGTTTTTAACTTATCTTTAAAGTGACGAGTATCTTTGATAATTTTCAGACACTCGGGCAGACCATTCCAGATCTTATGATGTATGATGCAGTGATGTTAGTCCTTGGCCTTGACCGGTCCTTAAGGACCAAGGATCAAGTCCTTGGCCTTGAGACTCAAGTCCTTGGCCTTGCGACCAAAGTTCCTGGCCTTGGCCTTGGCCTTACGACTCAAGTCCTTGTTAACATTGAAAGGACCTTGCAATAAAAATTGTTCTATAATGCTTATTACATGAAATTTCTGTATTGATAATATTCTTGTAAAGTTTGTAAACATTATAATAGTTACTTAGTTCATATCACATCACAACTTTAATAATATTATGGAACTTTACTGTTATTAATGTAAACTTATTTTATAACTTTTAAAGTTATCGCAAAGAAATAATTCACTACTAGCGCAAAATAACTTTTAGTTCAGAGCAGAACTGTGAGACTGTAAAGTGTCTATATATTGACATAAATTTAAGGTTGACACACAAACAATTAGGTTGTAATATACAATTATATTTTGTATTACTGTTGTTTTCTTTCTGATTCAAAGAGATAAATTACATATAACATACTTATATACATTAATTTCTATATTTTTATTTCATTAAATGGGAAATGAGGCCACGCCTCCATGATGGCAACAGTCAACAATTTAGTAGTGTGTGACCTTTTATGTTTCGTCTTAAATAAGTATCATTCTGTTGCAGCAAAAACCTCTTAAAACTCTTTTAATAGATTTCTATTCTAGCGAGGATATATCTTCAGCAAAGGAATTACGATTTGTCGAATTAGGTACTCTTAAATTAGATAAAACTGTTAAAATAACACGCCGCCGTAGAGATAGCATTGGAAAACCGGGTTCAAAGTCCATACTTGACATTGACGACATTTTATCCCTTATATCAATTATTGACGAAAATAAACAATTAGAACATTTATCAACATTTGTGGCAACAAATCCTGATAAAATGCCTTGAAGCCGTCTAACAGCGGGAGATTTGGCTATTGTTTTAACAAAATTAGCAAACTTGAAGAGTTGTGTACGCAACTAAAAGCTGAAATCAATCTCTACAAACCACAACAGTCAATCATTGGAGACAGGTATGATAGACCTAATAATAGCCGCTTTAACAACGTGAATTCAGCTGACATTGCAAGAAATAGCGACATTACTGAAATGCCAACACTTGCGTCATCGGATATTATAGCAAAGAACGGTCAAAACTGCTGTATCGTTGGGGAAGGAACAACAAGGGGGGTATCTGCAACTATGCAACGAACATGGGGCTCCGTATCGTCAGCAAACATTAATCCTTCAGATTCTGATCACGATGAACATTTTATTCCTTTCATTTCTCGTAATCAACGAAAAATTAATAAACGTAAACTAACTTCACCGTCGAATGTTCTTGTATCGAATGAAGGTTCTGATACGATTCAATCTAGCAAAAGAATTGCTACGGACTTAAATCGAAAGGATTACGCCGATGCTCTATTATCAAACAAACCTTCAAGCTATTATAAATCTACGAACAATACACAATAGATCACTAAAATTACTGGAAATGCAACATTTAGCAATTTAAAAGCAGCGAGTCGCGATCTCTCTCCAATTTCCGTCTTCTGTATTAGTAACATTTCAAGTGAATTCGCAATAAAGGATATTCGTGAGCATTGCACAATATTGGGGGTAAGAATTCGCTTCATTTTTGACATTTCTTCAATCAATCAACGTTCTAAGACTTTCAAATTAGCCGTTTCCTGCAATGATAAAGCTATCATCGAAGATTTCGATCCTGGCCCCAAGGAGTCACTATTCGACCCTGGCGACCATACAATCAGACACAGAGTAATGATCACTCAAGCGCGCCAGTTGCAACAGCTTCAAGTGATTTTCTATCTATTGCATCGATACGAGATATTGGCAATTAATCTGAAAAGATAAATTCTAATGATGCTAATTCTCTGTTAGTATCTAAAACTACAAATAAACTTGTAAATAAGGAAATCAGTATTGAAAATCTCAGTGACGGGTGGTATATGGAGGTTTTGGAGAATCAGGGAAACCAGGGGGAACATAATGTTAATTCTAATACATTTAGTGTAATTAACGATGATGAGAAGGTGACCAATAAATCGTGTTCTGACGCTGAGGCGTTATTGATAGCAAATGAAATAATTAGCTCGGTTTTAATTAATCAATCTAAAGGGTCAGATCAGAATATTAAATCTGCTGAAGTTGAACTTATATCTAGCAACGATGGCTTGTGATAAGAAAGTTATCTTTAATAAGAATTTAGATATGTTACGCACAAAATTATCTGTTTGTTCTTATAATTTAAAGGCCTAAATCAGGGAAAATCTTTTTTATCTTGTTTATATGATAAAAATTCTTTAGATATTGATTGTGTTCTTACACAAGAACATTGGCTTACCCCTGACAATTTAGTTAAAATCTCTTCATACTGCGATAGTTATAATTTTTTGGTAAATCAGCAATGGAAATTGCTGTTTCTGAATCAGTTTTACGTGGAAGACCATTTGGTGGAGTTGGTAGATTGATTAAGAATAATGTATGTAAATATGTTACTGCTGTGTTTACTGATGATTATTTTACTATTGTGGTTATTAATAAATTATTGTTAATTAGTTTATATCGACCAAGTATTAAATGTAAAAGTGATTTGGATTCCATTACAGCTATTTTTGCAAATATTGAAGCCATATTAATTGAATTTCCAAATCACAGTGTTGTATGTGGTGGAGATATGAATACAAATTTATCAGTAATATCTTCAACCAGTTCATTAATAAAAACCTTTATGAATGATAACTCAATGATTGTATGTAACGAGTCAACTGCCATACAAAGCCTACTGTAAATTACACACATTTTCAGGAGACTCTCAATCATTACAGTTATATTGATTATTTTTTGAAAACTAGTGATTTATTATCTAATGTTGTTAATTTTGAAATCATTGATCATCCCTTAAATTTATCAGATCATAATCCTATTAAATTAATAATTTCTAGTGAGTGTTTTGGATCATTAAACTTTGATTGTCGGTTAAATATTTCTACGGTGTATATAATAAAATGAACCATAGGAATAATGTTGAACCTGAACAGTTTAGATTACGAGGTTGGTGCAGATCATGCAGATATTAGTAAATATTGTAAATTTTCTAAACGTAATGCTAGTCATATTTTTGAACTTTCAACCTTGCTGTTGCTTGATATTGAAAATTTCTTGTCAAACCAATCTATGTTCTATTATAATAATTATAATACGCAAAGTAGAATAAATCTGAATAAATGTGAACGACTAACTCAGTTATATAGCGATTTGATTGAAGGCTTGAAACTTTCAGAGCGCTGTATTCCTAAGCGCAAAGCAAATTTCTATAAGTTTTGGTGGGATGTGGAGGCAAATACACTGAAAAATAATTCAATAAAACATAAAACATGGGTTAAATCAGGTCGTCCAAAAAGCGGATTAATTTATACCTTGAAAGCAAGAGCTAAAGCGTTGTATAAAAATTTTCTGCGTCAGCAGCAATCGAATAAAAATTTAATTGTTTCAAACGAATTAAATGATGCTTTAACTTCTAAAAATCAAAATGAATTTTGGAAAGTTTGGAAAAACAAATTTAGTAAAAAACTTGAAATGCCAGAAATCCTTCAAGATCTTACCAGTAAGCAAGAATTAGCAAATGAATTTGCAATTTATTTTGCTAAAAATTGTAATTGTAGTAATTATATTGCAGAAAGTAAAGACATAGCAGAAAAAATGTGTTCATATATTGGTGATCCAATTATACAAGAAAAATTTACTGTAGAATTAATTGAAACATGCATTGATCAGTTGAAGGGAAGGCAGGAAAAGCTGCGGGAGTAGATAATCTAACAGCCGAGCATTTACATTACAGTCATTCTCTTGTACATGTTATTATTTCTAAATTGTTCAATTGTATGATGTTGTTAAAGTATGTACCTGATGCATTTAGTAAGGGGTTAATGATTAATATTCCGAAAGGTGAAGTTTCTCGAATAAGCGCTAAATTAGATGATTTTAGAGGAATTTGTATCAGTCCGGTTTTATCAAAGATTTTTGAATCATGTTTATTATCTCAAATGAAAACATATTTACATAGTTCTCCTAGACAATATGGTTTCAAAAAAGGTGTTGGTTGTAGAGATGCCATTTATAATTTAAGATCTGTTGTTGACTATTATACTAATAATAACTCTACAATAAATATTTGTTCTTTAGATATAACTAAGGCTTTGACCGTATAAAACACAGCGTCTTATTTAATAAAATGATGGATTTAAAAATACCTGCATGCCTTATTAAACTCTTAATGTATTTGTTTTATTGTTCCGTTATATTTATATTGGAAATTTAAATTTACCTTGGAATCAAGAAATAAAATATTTAGGAATTGGAATTCTGGCTTCCAAACGATTTACTTGTAACTATCAAAATATCACTCAAAAATTCTATAGAGCCCTTAATGGTATTTTTGGAAAAGTTGGATTAAATTCGACTCCTATGGTTCTCTGTTCTCTAATTAACTCTTTTTGTGTACCAATTTATTATACTCATCAGAAGTTATATCTTGGAATAAAAAATCGATGTAAAGTCTTGAAAAAGCTTACTCATCAATTTTTGAAAAAATATTTCGTACGTTTGATAAGAAAATTGTTGAACAATGCCGATATTTTTTGGGTTATCTCCCATAGCATTTATTAATTGATAAACAAAAATTAACTTTTTTGTCTAATTTTAAATTTAATTGTAACGAACGATCGTTAAATTATTTAAATGTAAGTGCTACAGAGGAACTGCAGAATATTTATAGTTATTATAATATTCATTTAAACAATAAAAATAGTGTTTTAAACTATAATAGAATTATATCGACATATTTTGAAACCGTTGTGGAAAGTTCAATGTGATACTGTATTGTGATTTGAAATATTGAATATATCTTTATTTATTTATTTATTTTCTAATTCTATGTGAACTATTTATTTATTTTCTTTTTCTATCTATTGATTAACCTGTCTGTTTTGATTTGCTACACCGTGCGTGTGAATTAAAAGTTACATATATTAGGATGCGGTATCCTAATGCCACATTTGGCATTTGGATACCACATCCTAATGCCAAATGTTCATCCGAGACTTATGGTTGGGATTTTTTAGATGCTAGTTGAGTGGTGGCATCTGAATCTGGTGACATCTGGTGACAACCTTGTTACATTGAGGCCAATAGACAAGAGTCGAAAGAAAGGCGTATAAGCATTTAAGTGTCACTTTAAACCGATTCAAGCTCTGAATGCATGAAGAGCGAAAATTAAAAAGATAATAGCGTCTGTTAACATCTTTCTTCAGTAAAAAGCAACAACCAGCAGCTGAGCAGACAGATGAGGTTCGCAGTCAAGAAACATCGATATTGGAAGATGCATCTTCATCAACTCAACTGTCACAAACTATTAAATATATATGGGACATTATAGAGTTTAATTAAGTTATGTTCATGGAATCGATAGACATTTGTCTGTGTCCGCTCATAGTTTTGATTTGATCAACCGTTATTCTTATGCGCGTAAATTGTTGTAATAACTCTAGTTTGATAGTTTGCTATTTTGAAATAAAGGTGTCAACTTATTTAAAAAAAATTATCGACGCTTTCCGGAGGCGCAAAGTACGCCGGGTGAAACTTAAACAAAGTGAAAAATGTAACTTTTATTTTTATTTGTTTTATCTTTTAAGTAAATATTGATTATGAGCGCAATATAAACTTTGAATGCAAGGGCCACAATACCGAAAAGTGGCAGGGGGCCTCCAAGAGTCAAGCGACGTCCCTGCTCTCTCCTCGCAGCCTTTCAACTAGAGAGTCAGTCGCGACCAGTTGCGTTTTACGGTTATGATCCAAATCACTTCACCGAGAATTTAACCCGCAATCTTTGGATCCGCATACCAGTTTGATAGCAACAAGGTCATTAATAAATTTATAACTAAATTAAAATTAAGGTATTGCTAAACTTTCATATAATAAAACTAGTGACATTAGAGTGCATGTTCAAAATGAGTCGTCAAATAATTCATTCAATCCTTAATTGTTCTAAAACGGAACAAGTAATGACTGTAAAGCTTGATGTTTACTCTAGCAGGGATGACAAGTAAAACCAGCTTTTGATGAAATACGAAATGTGTCGTAATTTAATTAAAACAATATCTGACAAATTTAAATAATAATATTCAAATATCTGTCTATTATATAATCGTACAGCTTTTACTTTTGCTGTTAATTTCTTTTATCTATCTAATTACTATTTATTATTGGAAATCTAGTATGACAATATTTTGTAGAACAATCGTTTAGAGCTAATGAGGAAATAAGAAAAAATCTTGAAAATGCTGTCTATCGTTTTGTTCATTTCTAATAATTTTACAATCATAAGGTCTATCTGCTTAGTAATAATTTCAATGTTCATTCATTAATTAATCACGGGTTTCTAAATGACAGTAACTTAATTATAACTTAACAACTGTTAATGCAATTTATAATTTCTAATAATTTCTAAGTCCTACGCTTTATATTCTACCCGTTATTTTTCTCAATCATTTTTTGTTAGTCTTTTCAAACAAGTTCTCTCTGTACGGTTTCTCTTTATATACAGCGTTACTTTCTTATTCCTCTTTTATATTCTCTTTTTCTTATTGTCTAATTTTACCTTTCTATCATTCATACCTACAAATTTATCTCCATCTTCAATCTCTGATTGACTGATGCTCAATATTTCCTCATCTTTTCATTAAGTTCTAAAATGTCTAACACTTCATGACACCGACATTACTGCATTTGTCAATGTTGTAGTGCAAAACTTCATTTTCCATTTTCCGACTCCTTTTCTCATCTGTGTCCAAACCATAATTCCAGATTCATTTGATGTAACATCCTCGTTTATTTGTCATAAGTAAAACTGCACTCTTTTAACTCTACAATTTATAGGTGGCCTATCTTAGCTATTCAACTCTATTACAAAATTTGTGTTACATCACTGTGTAAAAAAAATTGACTAACGAAAAAATTGCTAATCACAGTTAGGATGGCATACTGGACTGTTGCAAGAAAATTTGAAACAACTTTTATTTCGGTACAGAAATTCATTGTTTGTACTCAAACTGTAGTAAATTGCAATTGTACTTCTTGTTTTTATAGTAAAAATAATTTTGTAATATTTTTTCTGGTAGCTGCTTTGTGTTCTATTTATTTTAATTTGCTTTTTATATTATACAAATGAATTTAATAATATAAGTACAGTTTTCATGCACATAATTAGCGAATGAAACAAATAGAATAAAGAAGATAAATAAATAATTAGTAAACAGAATATACATTAGTATACCAATTGCCCAAGATACTTTTTAACTTTTTGGTATTTGAAATATTTGAGCTTTTGTAAACATTTGTATTTGCCATGCTTGTTCAAACTATTAACTTTCTGTGTAGTGTATATTGTATGTAACTCATTACTATTGAACGGTTGTATAATTAAAATATTTACCTGAAAAAGTATACAAAGAACAAGAAAAAAAGATAAAGTACTTTCAAATTTAACTTAAGCATGTATTCGATTTGAATCTTATATTCGAATAAATGCTATTATTATATTTAACATAATGAATGCAGAAAAACTGTTTTTTGAGCAGGACAATTATAACAATTATAGTAATTAGCCTCGCTCGTATCAGCTTAGGTCAAAAACAGTAACAGTTCGAGTTATCACTAATTATTGTTTACTAGGCTGCTTTTTCAATAATCGTAAACTTTGTCCAGTGTCAATAACTAGTTGAGTAATAACTATGCCCTTAGCATCGATAAATTATTAGTATCGTAATAAAGTAATGCTATATATATGTTAATGAATGCGAAATATTTGCATTATGACAAGTACTGAAATATACAAACTTGTAATAATTTGGAAGAGCATATAATAACATGCGTCCAGGCTTGAAGGATCCAACAGTGCCACAGTCCGTAAGGCTCTTGCGCAGTGTATTTGAGTCAAGCACAGTAGGGCTAGTGGGAGGGGCGATTGCTGCGTCAGCGTTACGTCACAGAGCGTCAAGAATTTTGATTGGCTCAACAAATGGATGGCTGGCAAAGAGCATAGGTGTGATAGCGTCATCTTTGATAGGGTACTGCCTGGCACATGGAGGTATGAATCTACTTCAGAGGTACAGATGGAGACTGATTAAGAGACTGCTTACGTACAATGGATGGATCTTTGAACAGACGTCTACACGTACAAAGGTTTTACAATTATTGCTGATTAACAATCCTGATTTATTGAGAATACAATAAATAGCCTAAAATATTGTATATATTATATACTTTAGTCATTCAATTAAAGTTAGTCTTAGACTGTTCTATTAATATTATTTTAAGTTGGTCTTAGACTGTTCATATTACGGACTGTTCGTAAATATTGTCATTTTCTAGTTGAATTAGCGCAGTTTCTAAATATAGCGCTCTATAAAAGCTCTTCTATAAACTGTTGCTCAGATTTATTGCTCCTAATTAGAATTAAGAGTAGAATAAGAATTACGGTTGGGATCAGCCCTAACCTTATCCTAACCATAATTCTAATTTGGTTAGGATAAAGTCCACAATTTTCAGACTGTATCAAAAAAGTTAATTTTAGAGTTTATATATTTTGATACTGCGACCTTAATTGAGGACTGTTTCTATGTGTGTTTAGGGACGGTTTAACCACTACGCGAATTATGCGATCGCCTAGGGCGGTCAATTTTAGGGCGAGGCCTAAAAGCCATGTGACAAAATATTTTAAAAAATATGACCACGCTCTTGTAGTAAATTGAAAATGAATTATAAGATTTAGCTATTTTGAATTTCGAAAAGCTTATACGCATTTCTCAAAGTCAATGACGTTACTCTTAAACTATTAGCTATTCCAAGTTTAAAAATTGTCTGCTAACTATATTTTTGCAAATTGTGTTTATAATAAAAAGTGCTATTAGCGAAACCCTAAACAGCCATTTAGATATAGAATTGGGAATTCCACTTTATTTTTAATTCAATGAATGGGTCTGATGTAAGCAATAAATAGATTCAGCAGCAATTAATATATGATGACGTTTATTTATAGTCATTACGTAACAAGTAACCAATAGAAAAAGTACACTACATGGCGTGATGAGTTTATTATCACGTGATGCAGCAACTCTGATGCGCAGAAAACTTGCAGCGGCAGTTGAATTCCGGGCCCTGAACAACTCAGTTGATAATGTAAAATGTTAGTTTAAAATGTAACGAACTTATTAATAATAGAATATTTAAATTGTTTAAAATAAAGATAGGCCTATGCTTTGGTGTTTGTTCGTTTCTATAATCTAACTCTGAATGGGGGTTCGACAAACTATGACAGTCACAGCGTTACAAACTGTCCCCCCCCCCTGCTACGTCATCACTTCTACAACTTCATCCTAGTCCTTAAAATTTCATTCTTCTCATTGACAATAAGACTACTTCTAGTAGTAGTCTTATGATAGATCCGCTTTACCTCTCAGAACAACTTCAACCAACCAAGCATTAGTTCCCAAACGATCAGCATCCTAACCCTACTCAATCTCAGCATCTTTCCGTACCTCAACAATCATCGTCCACCCTTAGTCCAGCCTATAGAAGATACTTGCTCTCTTATCCGCACCAGAAAGGTCGCTGTATCGCGTTGTTATTTAAGATGTACTGTGGCGCCTCTCTTAATGGGAAATGATAACTTCTCATAAAGTCATTATCAAACTGATAGCACCACTAATCAGCTATAATATAATAACGCCAGTAACGTTTTGTTTTGAACTGATGAAACTAGTTACTACATTTGCTAAATTGAAAGCGCGAAAACTAAAGTTTTGAAATTACATCATATACGCTTAAACGAAATATACACTTTGAACCAAAATATAAATTAAAATTGCACCATAGCGTTTTTTTGCTAAGCTGTATAGTAAGTAAGTATCTAAGTAAGTAAGTAAGTAAAGTCATTTTCCGTCAGATTTGCTCCTATGTGAGAGCATCAGTGACGTTCACAGCACAGCACCAAACTCAAAACAAAGACGATCAACTAGTTAAGAAATTAAAGCCTACTTAAAGCCTAATTAAAGCCTATTAGGGCCTACTGAGATTCAGGTACAAGTTAATAAAAATCCGTTCAAGAAATTAGCAGTGTATTTGATAAAGTTATAATTAGTTGTTATGGGCGCCGGAGGGGGGGGGGCGTAGTGTGACAGGTTCCCTTAGGGTGCCAAATATTCTGGCGCCGGCCCCTGTGTATTTCGGTGCAAAAGTATTACTTCTACTTAATAATCGTATTTGTTTAATTTTCTGTTATTTATTAGCATTATAATAGCTTATATTGTTGTTTTTCAGAATAAGAAATTTGTTAGAATTTCTTTGTCACCGCGCTAAGACAAGCAACCATTCTTAAATACTATATGCCACTAATTTGGCACTAAAACTCTACTAAAAATAGCAATAATAATATTATTGTCCCTAATCTTTCCCTCAACATATCTCTCGCTATAGCTAACTGTCGTGAACTTATTAACTGACTCAAGTAACACTAAGCTACAATTAACGGCTGTCTATGAACATCATAACGACTGACTTTAGCTAAAGTTACACTTCTTCGGTCAACGTTGACTGTTTGAAGGACGAGACGAACTGTCCGGGCATAAACATTCCCAGAACGAACTGTCTTACAAACTGTCCGGGAAGAAACTGTCCGGGGACGAATCGCCGGGAAAAGAATAGTCTTAAACTAAAGGTTTATAAAAATGCATCAGAAAAAATGAGAAAGAGACAAAAATGGCGTCAAGATGAAGAATGCAATTGCTTTGAAAGAAAGAAAATAGAATACAATCCATTTTAGTAACTAAAACAATCTGTTATCAAATTAATTTCTTTACGTCAACTTATATTTATCAATTAATTTGATCAGTTAATGGATAAACACTGTTGTTATCATTTCAGGCTTGGGGCATAATGTTAAAACTACTCATTGGTCCAGGGCCCCACAAACTTTTTGAATTTGAAGATGTTCTGCCCGAGCTTCCTTTACCCACGCTTGATCAAACTTGCGATA
>JAQIXG010002125.1:0-18729 GCA_034700105.1 Oconnorella tubifera | reverse complement strand
TATATAAAACTGAATGTTTCTGGACTCGAGTCAGATGTTATTGATTGTATTTCGGTGACTCACTGCTCTTTTAGCATGGCTGTGTATATTATTAAATTCTCATGTGTTAAAAGTCAAGTGTTCTCATCAATTGGTTTCTATAAAGTCAGTTTGTAACATGTAATTAATTGCCTTTTTATGTTGATATGACTTTTTTAGAAACAATTAAACCAACTAAACTTTAAGCTTTTTAAATAGTTTTATTCATTTCATATCTCATTTAAAACATTCATTCTTTAGACTTGTGTTTCAAGTCGTTAATGATCCTTGATTCTAGAATAACATCTTTTCAATCTTCATTTATACATGCATCGTCAATAATGAAGCAAATTATTCATTGCACTGTATTAAGAGTTGAGCGCTCTCATCACTTTACTTCTGTTCACCCAGTCAGTTCACAACACAAGTCATTAAATTTCTGTTTTGTGCTAATGTGACATTAAACAACAACCAAATAAGCGCGTTGTTTAAAAAGTTGTATCTCTGTTTATGTACCCAGGCGACTGATGGTAATGATCATATATTGACCGTAGCCCGCGGACTGGAGTATCGTGCAGTGACCGCAGACAATCTGATAAAGTTGGATGACCAAGGTCAGGTGATTAGCCAGGGGTCAAGTGGTCTGGGCGTGGATGATGCTAATTTTGCTCTCAACGCAGCAATTCACGCTTCAAGACATGACTTCAAGTGTGTCATCTATATCTGTAATCCTTCTGCTGTTGCTGTAAGTCAATTGCTCTCTAGTACTTAGTCATTAGTCTTATGTCGGATTCCAGGAAGCCTGATTAACTAAAAATCCAATTTTAGCTATGTACTGGTTAAAATGTCCCTTTGTAATTAAAGCTATATCATTGGACTGTATATATATAGCGTCATCCAGTTTTAATGACGTCATGCTATTAAAAAATAAAATTATGTGATTTAACCAAACTTTAACGAATGAGTACATATGGATGGATTCTGTACATTTGTACTCTTCCTGGAACTGGCCATTATCACTCATTGTATGTATATTCATATTATTTGAAAAATTGTATTTTAAAACTATTTTCCAAATACTGTTTAATTTTTTTAGTTGGTAACTTTTTGAGTTTATTTGTAATTTATACTTGTTTTTCACTAAAACTTTCTATTTGTGCATTAAAAAATAATAATCCAGGTGTCCTCCATGGAGTGTGGTCTTCTTCCCTTGTGCCAGGATGCTATGTCTCTGGGTGATGTACATTCAGTTGATTACGGAGGGGGTGGTGACTCTCGCAGCATTGATAGAATCCGGGAAGCTTTTGGACCCATTAACAAGGTCATTAGATTGCTCTGTTTTTACTCTGAGATCAATGCTGTTTTTAATATATATGTGGTATAATTTTTATAGTATCTCTACAATACTGAGAATGAATTTATGAGTAATTCAGTGGCCTCTGTTGTACTGTGTAGTCATTACATGGAAGTGAAACTTGAATATAAAAATTATTTTAAGTTTGGAAGTATTTTTGTTCATTGTTTGTTTATCAATGCATTTCTGAATATAAAAAAAACTGTTTAATTATTGTGGATTATTACTTTTATTATTTTATTTAGATAGTTATAAGTTAATAACTTTTAAAACTCTACAATAGATTTATGTTTGAAATGATTTCTATTATATGCAATAAGATGTTTGTGTATAGGTAGTGTTATTGAACAACGCTGGTTTGTTGATTGGTGGCGGGACAGTGGAGGAAGCGTTCCATGTCGCCCGTAGCGCTATGAACGCCATTGACACGCAGGTACGCGTCATGCAAATATTGTCATTATATTCATCAGTAAATGTTTATTTATTGCAGTATTTGCTATTACGATAGTGGAGTATTTTGCTTTAATGCTATAATGCTATGTATGGAGTATTTTTATATAATAGCATGGAGTCAATTGAAGGAATGAATATGTAATTTAATAGTTTGATATAACATTGCTATGTAATATTGTAACATAATGTTGTAATGTAATTTTATAACATAATTTTGGTAATATAATGTTGTAATGTACCTTTGTAATATAATTTTATAATGTAATGTTGTATTGTAATGTTTTAATGTAAAATTGTATTGTAATGTTGTGATGCTGTTTTGTTATATAATGTTGCAATATAACATTGTAATATAGCATTGAACTTTGTTAAATAATATTATATCTTTATATTATATTGTAGCATTGTAATGTAACAGTATTTCGCACTATTACATTGTAGCATTATAATGTAACATTGTAATATAGCATTATTTTGTAATATTGCATTGTAACATTATATCGTAACATTGCAACATACGTAATATGCAATGTTATAACATTAAATTATAATGTAATGTTGTGCGTAGTTGCGTACAATGCCTCTTGGTTTGGAGAATATCAATATACCATCAGAAGCAACACGCAAGAGAGTGTATGAGCGCGCTAACAAGCAATCGATGACAGGGGAGGATGGCAAGAGGAGATGGATGCGTGGTGAGCTGGAGTTTGAGGCGCTTATGCGTCATCTAGAAAACTCTGTAAGCTGTCAATGTGCTACATTGTGTTGTGAAGTTGTTGGATTAATAGGTTAAGTTAAGTTTAACGTCATGGATTACCGAATTATATGGACATTACTTCAGATGTAGCCGGGATTTGAACCTTGAACTGTTGTGTCTGAGACCAGTGTTCTAACCACTTCTCTAATGAGCCTTGAGTTTGTTTTTATAAATAATTTTTATCCAAATATTTATTGATTGCATGAGACTACTTCTTCCTCTGTACAACGCTTGCATCTTCTTTATTTAATAATTAACGTCTTTGTGTTTACATTCAGGGTTATAAAACAGGCTACAACTTCCACGCACCACTAGTGCGCCAGTCTGAGAGACTGGATCGTGTTAATTCTGAGGTGGAAGTCCCTCCCTCTTCTACTTCTTTTGCTTACGGGGAAGATGATAAGAATAGGTTGGTTTCATAACACAGTGACTCATAAGAATGGATTTGTTTCATAACAGTGATTCTTATTGGGCTTTTTGTCCAAGAATTGTTGCTTAGTTGGCTTTTTGTGCCAATTGATGGGTGGTGGGTTCAAATCTTGTCAAAGTTAACAAAATTAAAGTTTAACAAGGCAGATAAGTGTACAAAATGTTGAAAGTAAATTAATTCTATCGCTTAATACGGTGTTGGTCAGATGTTTTATTTGATGAGGCATTGTGTGTGTGTAGCTGATCCAGCTGTTGAATCAACTACAGTATCAAATCTATTATCTTGCGCAAGATAATTCAAAATTTAATTATTTTCAGAATGAAGTAGCATTTTGTGACAACATTTTGTATATTGAAGTTAGATCTTTTTTAAACATTAGATCTAAAATTTCTAAAAATTTATTTTGCTTCATGTTTTTAATGCAAACTGTAATCCAGTATCTGATTGATATTGAATTGTTGCAGTTAACGTTTGTTCTTGATAGGTGTGAAATAAATAAAAATTCTTATTATTATTCTTTTTTAATATGAAAGTTCTGTGCTGAGAGAAAGACAAAAGAAAGGCTTGAAGACAGACTGGCTCAATTCACCGAATGCTTACAAGAAAGAAGAGATTGAGGAAAAGGGTGCTCCGCATCCAAAGAAAATAACCAAGGTTTCTTCTTCTACAGATATTTCTTTCTCATTGGTTTTGTTTTGAAATAAAAGCTAAAAAATACCCAGAATATACGGTTGTGAAAATGAGTTGTTTCATTAAATGTCGTACTAAAGGGCGCAGCGAGTTGATAAATCTTGCGAATCATACGAACTGAAACGTGTGACTTTTATTTGAAAGACGGGTGTTCTAATCAGTGTACCGCAAAGTTTGATAATATATTCGTATATATTTTATGTTGTGAAATTATTTAAATTGAACATTTGTTGTCATGAAATGGTATTTTCGAACATTTAAGAAATGACATTTATTTATTGTCATTTGATGAAATAGTTAGAAATTTCTTTTTTGGATATTTTTATTACTCAATGTCTTTGTTGTCATCCAGTGTTTATCAATTTTCTGTATGGAGTATTTTTTCAGTATCTTTTAATACTTTATATAAACTTTAAAAAACTAGTTATAACTTTTTAGCTTGCATCTAGGAAGATTTAATTACATACTTTATGTAGTCTTTTTGTGCTGATGTGACATTAAACAACAACATTAAACAACAGCACACTCACTTAAACGCTAATTATTAAGTATGAATACTTTTTTTATTTTAATTATATCTTGTATTGTTCTTTATTTTTCAGTGGGTACCAGAAAATGCTCCTGGAGCTTTGATTAAGATTGAAAATCCGAATCAATTTGCTCCGATTGGAACCGATCCCAAAGAGCTGAAGGCTAAGTTTAGAGAAGTAGGACTTTGTGATTTTAATCTATATTTTGTACACATTGTTTATATTTAAGAAGCATTGAATAAATTATATTTTAATTTGTTTGTAGTTTATTTCTAAATAAAAGCTTCTGATATTTGATTAAAGTATCCAGTTCTTAATAATATTCAAATGTCTTTATGGTCATGATGTTTTTGTGGCTCGTATGACCGAAAAATGACCGAATAATAATGTTAATATTATTATATATATTATATATAATGTCTTTATCTTATTTTTATTGCTCTCATGTACTTTATATAAACTTTACATTATGTTGTATTAATAATTGTTGTTATTCAGATATATCTTAGAAAAAGTTATAGCAAAGAGTTTTAACAATTCTTTTTAGATTTATTGAATCGATTAATGTATTATTTTATTTATATTTATTTCTAAAACTAAGTCTTGTTGTGTATTAAGATTCGTAAAGATCACTTTGATGAGAATATTCATGCTGGACCTCAGTCTCGCATCCTTGAAGGAGTTACCTGGGAGGAGGCTCAGAAAATTAAGGTTTTTCTAATTATAGAATACTTAGAGATCTGTAGGTACATAATTCTGTTAAAATGCAAGTTCCGTGCATAATTGACATGTAATTTAAGATTAATTTGATTCTATATGGGCATTATGCAGATGCATTATTCTGCTTAATATTGCAAGCTTCTGGTTAATAATCAAACAATGTGGCAAGTCATCAGCTTTGTAATAGCCTCAACAGAGTGATGATATATTGTTAAACAGTTAAAGATATGATTTTTTCCATTGTCTTGTAGAGTAATTTCTACTCTGACTGTCTATTTATACCAGGAAGGTCATGTTGCGTCAGATACCATCATAGTAGTAGGAGCAGCATCCCGCGGTATCATTCAGCGTGATCACCAGACTGGGTCCAGTGTCTACAAGACGTACTACGCTCCCAATCCATTTGATAACATGACTGAAGAGGATGTGGAGGAGTACAAGGCTGAGATCAATAAGAAAACTAAACGAGGTCTATACGCTTATCTCAAACTGGTGTTAAGTAGAGTTTTTAGAGTCTTTGTTAGATGATGTTGAACTTGATGGTGATGAGATTGAGATTGGTACATTAAAAAAGAAAAAATTATAAACTGATTTAAGTAAGAGTGATTAAGTATTAGTGATTAAGTACTAGTGATTTAATTCAAGTGATTTAGGTACTAGTGATTTAAGTACTGGTGATTTAAGTACAAGTGATTTAAGTAAGTGATTTAAGTACAAGTGATTTAAGTTGTGAGTGATTTAAGTGTGAGTGATTTAAATGTGAGTCATGTGATGATGACAGCTGACTCTCGTGGACTGACGACAGAGGAGGAAGATGAAGACGTGATAGTGCCAGGACCGGACGGTAGACTCATTTCTACTGATGAACGCATGCAGCAGATACGTCAGACTCACTCAGAAGCTGGACCCACTGAAGGTATAATGTCTTTCTGGCTCTCATTTGTCTTAGATGTTTAATTGTATATAAATATAAGAAAATTTCTGTCGTCGAGTTCTTAAGATATGAAAAATTAGGTATTAATTATTATCAGTTGCTATTTAATTTTGTTTGACTAACTGTGTCAGTAGTTAGTCAGTATTATTTTATAAAGAAATATATTTTAAATCGAACGAATTCAATGTGAAATTACATGTTAAATAGTTGAATGACTTTCAGTCCTGTTACGCCAAAGTATTTATAGATTTTTGTCAAATAACAATATGGTTCAAAAGTTTTCTGTTTTCTTGTTCAGATATTTTGTTGACATTTGTTTATATTCTAATTTAGATCAATCTATGCAGTTGAATTGTTTATGTTTCTGTATAGTATTGTCTCTGCATGTTTATTTCATTTAATTGACTTCATAAACTTTCATGTTCTAGGCATGTTTCTATTTCATTGCGTATTTATTCTATTATCTATTGCTGTAATTTTTAATTTATGTATAAATTGTTTTCTTCCGTATGAAGAATATTCAGTATTTATGGCTATCTGCGGACATACAATAACTTTCAGAATCTTCATGGAATCACATGCTAGAAATAGTCACATTGATAATAATGGAGAAATTGTATTTAATAGATTTTGTTAGAACCCAAGTGTTACATTCTTCTGATGATTAGATATTGATTGACATAAGTGAATTATGTGCTATTATTTATGTGCTTATTGTGACGGTAAGTATTCTTTTTTATGTCAAATTTAAACAACAAGCAAGCTGCACACGCAGTACAATATCTAATCTTAGGAAACACACAATGTCATGCGCTAGTATTAGATTGTTTCTTATGATGATGAATTAAATAATTTGAGCAACTACTAATGTGCTCATCTTAGACTTTAAATCTAATCTTTATGTAGTAATCTAACATTCTACCCAGTCATCTATTCTTTTTGAACATTGAAGCCATTGAACTTGTAAAATATATCGTTAAGTATACTGGATGACTTTATAAAGTAACTATTGCAGAAATTTCAGCTCCCCGAGACATTTTACATGATACTAAACCTTCAATACCAAGCCCTAAGGTTGCTCCTTCAATACCAAGCCCTAAGGTTGCTGCCCAATCGGAATCAGGTTTGTAACGAATATATTACAAGGGGCTTGTAGCTGCTTACAGAAGTCAACCCTAATTAATCACGCCTGGTATATAAGGCTGGCTGCTTATTGCTAGTTATTTGTATTAAGATTATTGGTGGAAACCTGTAGATGGCTTTTAGCTGCACTGAGAATATTTTGTTATGATTATAATTATCGGATTACAATTATCGGATTACGCATGCTGCTTGTTGCTGTGTGTACTCTCTTGCACTAGTATAAGATATATTTATTTGCAATGGACTGTTTTGAATTAAATTGCGAACAATGCTTTGCAGCCACTAATTAAGATTTAGAAGATTGAAATCAAATTAATTGTTTAATTAAGTTTTATTCATTAAATTTTAGGCGTTAGTTACGATTATTTGAATCTGATAATAATGAGAAATATTATGCAACTTGTTATATTTGATTTATAGATAAATGACTAGTGTTATGAAAAGAGTTGTAGCGTTTCAAGTAGATTTGAGTTCTAGAGGTTATTGTTATGAAAAATCGAAATCATGATGATAATTTTGATTATCTGAAAAATCTTAATTATTGTTACATGACGATTATTATTTTTCATGTTAACAATTTATATATGTATTTAGTTGAAGTACTACTGCTGTTATAAGAGCTGTTGCTATACATTGGCATGTTGACTCATAATTTAATTATATCTCATTTTGAATACATTTCAATGCTGCTGTATTAACTCTTTGCTGAATTTTAATAACTAAATATCTTCTTGTTTCTCTTCATTTCAAGTTTAATTGGTTTTGGGCTCAAGTTAATAAGGTGATTTCAGGTGATTGCTTTTTTATAAAATGACACTACATATGTTCTACTGCACAACACTTTATATGCAATAATAAATACTGATTGAATCTGAAGAAACCTCATTTATTGGTAATCTAATGCTGTATACATTATGGTTTTGCGACAACGCATTTACAAACTTTTATTCTGCGACTACTTCTACCGACATTTGATATACTCTAACCTTACTCCTATTCCTAGTCCGAATCCTAATCTAGCCTACCGCTATTATAACCCTAATGTCATATGGAACTAAATATTGATAGACCAAATATCAGTAGATGAGGTATCGTGATGTTATCTGGCAACTATTTGTTCATTCATTATTTGTTAAATTACCGGTAGTTCTCTCCTTAATCATAAATAGTTAGAATTCTTAGCTTAGTTACTGTCTGCTTTCCACTAGTACAGGATTAAACATAAATAAATGATTTGAATATTGTATAAAAAATTGCAAATTTATGTATTTTATGTACAAGCTTGATGAATTTACATACGTCCTGTTTTATATCATTATAAATATCATGTAACTCTCTAAACATTTACAATTTGCTTTAAAATTATTATTAGTATCATACGGTCTTTACTTTCTTGCGTAAGAACTGCATAACTTGCAATGTTTCAATTTCATTAAAGTTGATTTACATTTTAAGTATAATCTGTGAGTACAGATTGCTTTTTGTTCATTTCTTTAGCTGCTCTGCGTTCTCCAACTAAATCAACATCAAGCGGTGATGCTACTCATGAAGATCAAAGCGGAACTGATGTAGGATTTCTTTTCATTGCTTTTTTTATAACTGTAAATGAATTAAAACGGTAATGAATTAAGTTTATGGTTTCAATAAGGATGCAGTGTGTAAAATAAGAGCATATCAAAAATTAAATAATATGTAACAGCAAGAATTTTCTCTAACTTGAAAGCATGTTAAAATTTGAATGCATTACAAGACGCTGAATTACAATGTAATAGAGATGTAATGTAATTGTGAATATTATTATTGCTTATTCTCACCTGAAATGATTCATTTTCCTCGTTTTTTTAATTAATTATTTAAAGTTCTCGCATTCATTACAGGTTGGGACAGGAAGAGAACAAGAAACACCTACTCCCGCATCAGGAGGGGATAAGAAAAAGAAGAAACGTGGTTTCAGAATGCCATCATTTTCTTCCAAGAAGAAAGAAAAGCAGTAAAGAATCAAGCCGCTGTACGCTAATCTTATTCCTTATCATGTTACTTGTCATCCGCTTCTCTCAACATTTATCGTGCATGTTTCGCTAATGATTCTTGTATCGTAGACTTTGTGTAATCGCTAAAGAAATTCTCTGCTAGTAGTGTTTTCTGCAAATTATGATTTTTGTATAATATGTTCTAATCTGCTAATTGACATTAGATTTTATTTTAAGAGACGCATTTATTAGTAATTTTAGATAAATTTTATCAAGACACTTTTGATGATTAGTAGTTAATAAATGAATATGTAATATTTGTATAAATGAAATAAAGAGAAATTTAGCTTTTTCACTTATAATATCTTAAATAACTAAACTTTTGTTTTTTTAATACTCTCTGAATCTGTATGGTTACAGGAGCCAATTAAGCGGATGTTGAATGTAGTGTTCTGCTACAAGATATATAGCAGTATAATGGTTAAATTTAAATCAGCTTTCCCAGTCCATAGCATCATTTAGTTTATGATCTGCCATTTCTTTATTAACTAATGTCGAGTTACAGGAAGCCTTTTTAACGAAAAAACTGATTGAGGTATATACTGGTTAAAATGTGCAAAGCTCATGGGCATTTACAGCTATTTCATTAAACTATGATATCATTTGATTATAATGACGTCTTGGCGGCTAAACATGAATTCATTGTACTCAACATAAAAGCGTGATTTAATCAAGTTTTAAGAGTGGTATGCATGTGTGGATTCTATACATATATACGCTCCCTGGAACCGGCCATAAAGCTGGTAGTCATTTTTCTGCAAACTAGTTACAGGTTGTGGTAATAGAGTGGCCAGAATTTGCAAGGAATAGAAATGCAACTAAAGGGGGGAAATTTGTAGGTAACCGTAAATGCAGTTGCTGACGAGTAAAGTTCATCTAATCAACACGATGTCTTCTCTGTACTCTACTCAACAATCGTCTCCCACACTCAATCAGTCTCTGTCTAACTGTCCTCTACAGAACATAAACAATCTCATACTTTTAACTTTAACTTAGATCATATAAAGCGTAATGTCAAGATTACAGTAAAATAGCATCCACTCCCATCAACAATTCAAAACAAAGTTTTAAGATTTTAACTATTTCAGAGTGATTAGTTTCTCTAATAATGTTTAATTATTTTTTTAATTGATTACCCTCCTTAATCTAATACTAAACAACTAATACTAAATGATAAAATAAATAAGTAAAACTTACAACAAGCAATTGTCCTGCATACCCTGACTGGCACAGGCTCTTGGTTCATTCATGTAGTCAAAGATGGACTTGAACTATCTGCCATTATAGCAAGGCTGATTGGATACATTGTAGAACGGTAGTTCAATTGATTTCATTGGTTGATGCGTGGACCAATCAGCTTTAATGTTTACATGCGGCAACCAATCTCTGTCATCGTTGTACTTTACATAGTGCCACCAAAACAGACAACAATTAAAACTATCAAGATTCAATAATGATGCAGTTGTAAAAGGATTTAATTGGAAATTTGAGATTCAAGATCCAGTTCTTAAATGAATGTTGCAAGAGTTTAAAAAAATATCACTTGCTGCACCTTTAACATTTAACTTTAATAATAAGATATTGCTGAAAAGAGTATAAAAGTTAAATATATATTTAATTATAACAATACTACCTAAATACTTCTAGTCCTTTCAGAAAGATCAGTATTAATTTTATGATATTAATACTGATCTTTCTATATAGAGGTTCCACATCTGCCACTTGGATAAGTCAATGAAGTCTAACATAGGAGCCACAAACTTTGCATCTCTTTCTTTCTCTTCTCTGCCTCGTCTTTGCCTAGTTTATTCTGATCTATCAGCTTGACTAGTGCACAGCTGCTTCTGAACTACATCTGACTGGATTCTCTCTGATGATTTTTAATGACTGCACAGACTTAAGACTAACGTCTTTCTCTTCCTCATTCATCATTCTCCTCTCTGATTATTGCTATCTGGCGTTTGCTGAGAAATCCATTCACTGGAATATCTTCAGGATCGTTTAAGTAGATCCAGGTGACACCGGTCCACACACTGTACTTGTACTTGTCACCATTTGACGGTCTGCATGGAGAAATGGACTCATGGGCGCCCACAAAAAAAAATTGTAGGAGGCAATACAATGGTCCACTAAGAAAAGTTTCAACAAGAGCTCGAAAAGTGCAAAATAGTAAATAAAGAACAATGGTATTTATCATATTTGTTTTTTTAACGTCAAATTTGAAAAATTTGAAGCATAAAAAAATGTCCAGCCAAACAATATCCAAACAAAATCAGTTATTTATTCTTCAATGAATTTTTCCATCTGAAGATATAATTAATAATATAAAGTGAATCACTTTATATTATCAGTTGTAACGGTGTCACGGTGATTTTGTTAATGCATGATGTAAATTTTTGACTCTGAGTTGCACTTCGTGGATCTCAGTGTTTTAGTGCGAAGAAGAGAAGAAGAAATTGGTTAAAAGCCAAAAAGTAGTATGTAAAAAAAAAAATGTCTATTTTCCAGGGGGGGGGGAAGCAAGTGCCCCCTCTTGCCTCTATGTGCGGGCGCCCATGAATGGACTCAGTGTTCCAGTGTTCAGATCTAATATTAAACCATAACTTCATTAGTATTCAACAAATATAGAAATATTCATCTATGCAGTTCTTATGACTCAATACATTTATTCCTAAAACAAGAAAGTATCAGAGATGATAAAAATTGTCATTGAATCACACGGGTATTAGCTATCTAAGTCTTTTAAACATTAATCATATATGTCTTTATATAACTTTAGTTGTTTACCTCTTTTTATTTCTAAGGACATCGAGTCTTTCCTTGAAACCTGACCGTTGGACTGACCATCAACTCTTCTACTGTTTTCTCTCATTATAACATCACTTCTATCATTTCTATATAGAACAGCGATCAAAGTTTGCATAAAACAATGAAAGTAAGCATAAAAGAATAAATGTAAGCAAAAAAGTTAAGCAATTAATCACAAATACTATATTTATCACTATTTGAGTGACGCTTCACGGAAGAAGGCGCGTCATTTCAACTTTTCCATCGGGAGCAATTATTACCAAAAACCATTTTTATTCTCGAGAAACCGATGTTTTACTTTTCTCGTCTCTTAATTCTTCTTGGTTTTGTATTTTTTCTCATTATATCTTTATTAGGCCTATTATACACTTTTTCATCATAAGCCTACTATACAAACAATTCCAGGGGAATTAAACTGCAAATATTAAAGTCAGGGGGTTTGATTTGCCCCAACCTAAATGACGTCCCTGACGTGCATTCGGCTATTTGCTATATTTTTCTCCTTTAATACCTTCCAAAAAATTAAGCAATAAAAAATATGCACTGCCACTAGACTCACTTATTGAACTAGAATTAGCTTGTGTAAAAAACACTTTTGATAAACCAATGCTTTAAATTAATACATTTTATTACGATTAAACGATTATTCATTCACTAACGTGGATTGATTAGTAGCAAATAGAGAATTTGTTAGTAATGTAGCGTTGTTCACGGATCGTCTCAAAAGATCAATAATTAAGTTAATTAATTAAACTAATTAATTAAGCTGTATTAATAGATCTGTTAATTGATTCGTATATTGTTAGCTGAAATAAACTTGTATGCAAAATTTCAAGTCAATGGGTCAATGGGAAGTTGGCTAAGTATCATTACATGATTTGAACTATGCATACAAACAAACAAACAAACAAACACATGAAGCTGATAAAAGTGTGATCTAAAAAATGCATTCTCTGAAATATATCCTCTATTCAATATATTTTGATATTTATGTATTCTTATACACAAAATTCACAAATACTATAGTTTGCAAAGATGTTTCAGTAAACAAAAAGGTCCTCGTGAGCTCAAAATAGTCAGGCGCCGGACCTTGCTGCAGCACCAGTTAAAAAATTCGCCTATGGCTCCTGAAAGCCTCGAAGCGGCTCTGCCGACTCGGGCCATTGTGAAATTATAACTGAATAGTATTCAACGATTCAAGGAGTACTAGTCTTGAGTTATTCGTACAAGATCATGCGTTTTGTCGCAAGTAACTCTTAACGCTTAGATGAACACGGCTAAGTCTAGCAGCATGGGCTAGTAGGCATCTTTATAGACTAGTAGGCTTCTTTATAATCACTATTTCAAAATTCTCATAACATATGCGCAGTAGATCTTCTCGTGGTCTTGTGGGTGTGGTGGGGGGAAGGCTAGGCGATGTCTCTACTGTAATAATTCTAAAACCTTAGCATGCTTTAATATTGCACACATATGCTTGAACCTTCTACTCGCTATTATATTCAGACCAATTTGTCTCATGTTATTGTAGGCCCATGAGACTGTAATCGTCATGAATGCTTTTTAGTTAGCTTACATGCACTAATGATCATGTACGAAAATTGTCTGTTTGCAAGACTAGCAATAGAATAAGATTAAGTTATTGTAGAAATGAAACTAATATGTAGTTACTTGGGAAAATTTATATACACTCTTTTAATTTGAAAGTAGATACTATTTTAACTTACGCTTAGGCCTATATAGTATCAGAATGATAGTGTAAGATTACTAGATCTTGCGTTATGTTCAGACATAAAAAATATTAAATAGGCAACATATTCTCCTAGCAGCAGTGGCATAGGCCAGGGGGTTCTTTGGTTATAACTCACCTCCCCCCCCCCCCAATTAGAGGTAAAATTATTTTTGTAATGTTAAGGTATCGCTTTAGCGGTAACCTCCTATCCCATTTTGACGATTTAAGGAAAAATTAGGTATTGGATACATGTAATTGGAGACGATCTTTCGAAAAGTGACTGATAATCTAAAAAAGGTCATCACCTGCAGTTTTTGAGAAAAACGTAGTCAATTTCTGGCTACGCTACAGTAGTTGCTTACCAGGATATTGTTTGGACATTCACCCATTGTGTGTAGGCCTATAGAATTCATAGAACTGATTACATCTGTATACAAATTAAGCCAGATTATTGTTCAATTATTTTGACGAGTTTTGGGTGAAATTTAAAAGAAAACTTCATTATATTTTCAGACACAATCCTGTAAATTAGAATAGGCTCCGAAATGACAACTTTAAAAGTTGACACAGGTTGTAAAAGTTCTTAATTAGCAACCTTAATCTTGCTTTCTATCAATTGCATGCATATGTCTAAACATTTATAATGATTATTAGCAGGATTATGCTTAAAATGAGTTCAGCTAAATATGGATGTACAAATTACAACTATAAAGGTGTATATTTTCTTATGAATACTATTCCAGCGACGAGGAATTATAATCAAATCGATTCTATCTTTCTTAAATAAGCTTAAGGATTGACGCTATAGATTTTAAACTATGGTTAAACACGCTGGTAAAAACAAACCACTCTTAAACGACATCAGAATAATGATCGTCTTGTTAGCGTGCTTAGATCTCACTTATGCTGCTAGTCCAGGTAATTCTGAATACTCAAACATTGCCCTAAGAAAACCTGTAAACATATATCCATACGACGCAACCTGTGGTCAATCGTCTCCTTCTCAGTTTTGCGCAAGTCGATCTGATTCTCAGTCTCTGACGTCCTGCACGCTTGAAACATGTGATCAGAGTTGTCCTACACCTCTTTATTTTCTCTCTGCCGATGGTGGAGAAAATGTAGCGGCACTTAACTATATCGTAAAGAATGGTTGGAATGGCGGATGCGTCATACCAAATTATGAAGTTATAAGACCTTTTCCTGGAGATACACCCTCGGGTATATTCTCGGCTCAGTTTCGTGCGGTGGAAACACACTGCTACCTCGATGTTGATCCTTCTTGGATGGCTGTGCTCCGCCTGAATAGTGATCAATGGAATATTACAATTGACATGTGGATTAATCCTGATAAGGATCTTCAAAACGGGTTAGTACGCTATCTGTTATGTAGCAAACAATGCTGCCTTCATAGATGGTATAATATGCTTGCATACTGGCTTGTGTGGAATCATATCTCACTTTTTTCAAATATCTCGCAGTCGGCTAAGGCATATTATATTGATAATGTTTTATATGACACAGCAGTTAACGAAAGCTGTTTAGGTCAAAGTATACTCTTGCTGGATAAAATGAGGCACATGAGTAGTGGCCCTAGCAATCGAGCTATGTATGAAATTATAGACTACTCTTGAAAATAAATTTTTATAAACACTCTTTCAAAAATATTACTGACTTTTTACAATTTTGATCTATACTTCAGCAAATTTAGAAAGTTATTACATGATTTTCAAATATATTAATCATAATGAATATTAAAATAAAAATTAAATGATATATAGTTAGACATATAGAATAAACAGACAAATAGATAGATATAGTCTGATAGAAGACAGTTAATATGTTTAAAATATATCTGTTTAAATGCCAATAGACTGGATCATTCTCTGGTTTGATTTGGCCACTATTATTTACAAGATTAATTAAGATGCTTACTATATGTACTCATCTTAATCTTAATTCAGCAAGGTTCATAAATATTGTGCAAATCCTTGACATTAATCAACTGGAGATTAATTTAGAAACATTTATTATGAAATATCTACAATTACCAATATTTACTACTAGTAACAAATATTGTATAGGACTATACTTGAAATTAGTGATCCCAGTTCGCCAAACTCGACTCTTTTGCACATTTATCTCTTTGCAAAAACTTTGCACGTGCAGTCAGGAACGTGGACCATTACTCAGCCAAGTTGGATGGTACCAGTGATGAACTGGACACATTTAACATTCGTGGTAATATAATACATAGATTTTTTCATCTTTAAAATTAGCTGTGTAAAACAATGATAAAAGTACATAATTTTAATTAAGAGATATTCTGTTGTAGTATAGACGCCTAGTCATGCATAAGTTTGTAGCAAAAATAGGTTGATCTATTAAATGAAAACAATTTTTATATTCCAAGATATGATAGATTATTGTCTAGGTCATTATTTATTATAGTAATATTGAGTTTAACCAATGGTTGATAACTTTCTTAGCAGTATGACATTATAATTAATCTTTATTTCTGCAAAACTATCATTTTTAATCCTTCAGAAAGAGGAGAATATATTTTACTATTACAATTAAGATTAATATTTTTAGCAAGCAATACAATTTTTCATTCTTTATGTGTCCATGTCCATTTTTTATTTGTCATAACTCTGTTACATTTTTCAGATATTTGATGATTTTATCAATGTTTTTATAAACGGTGAATTTGTGGCTCCTGGTATTTATGGTCTCAAGTTTGCATCGCCGCGTCGCGCTGGACAATTTAGACTTGGACAGTCAAACACTGGTCAGATATTTTATATTTAAAATAACCAAAATAATTCTAACAGACATTTAAATATTTGAACATTATTTTAATGTCCCAGCACTCAATTGGTGGAGCCAAAGTCTTCCAATTGGAGCGCTGGGTTCAAATCTTAGTTGGATCAAATTTTGGAAAACATTTAATGCTAAAATATTTAAATAAATAAATATTACAGAGTTGTCAATGTCCTTTTTTGAGTAAATTGTTCTTTTTTATATAAGATTTTTTAAATTTTATTTTATTTGACAAATTACATGTTCCAGTAATTATCTTGGATTTAATTTAAATTGCTAAGATAAACAGTTATGAAAATTTACAGAAATTTTTTTCATGATTATTTTCTAATGTTAGTCAGATAAAATGTTAGCAAAAATTATCAGAAGATATCATTAAACTTAAACCAAAACTCCAAGTCATATATTCGTAATCTCATGCTATATTCTAATACCCCCCCCCTTATTTTTTATCATTATATATTATATCCTAATTTTTTCTATCCCTATGTTGTATCTCCACCCCTCAAGTTCATAATGCTGCTAGCCGTATATTCTGCCTATAGATGTTATTATCAAATGAAAAATGTTTTAAAGGTGATTTATAAAAGTTGACAGAAGAGTTGATAATAATAGTTGATAAAACATTTGTATAATATTTATTTGAATAATTTTTGAGCTTTGATTTCAATTCGCTTTATTCTTATGAAATTATGCTAGTCTGAGCATAAAGCATTATTCCGTTATTGCTTGTATTTGTATTAACTTGGAATATTTTATGTTGTGCAATTGCGGATTTATTGACATATTCATACAGCTAAATAATCTAATAATAACTACAAGTTACAGTGTATGGATATAAAAAATTGTATTTAAAAAAAATTCTGACATGAATAAAAGTTTATTTATGTTCTGTATAAATTTATAAAAAATTGAATTTTGTAATATAAATGTGTAGGCGCCACCTTACTACTCCGTATTGTATTTTATTTGTTGCGTAGGTTTTTATTTGTTACATAAAAAGAATTCTTTACAATATTTTAAATTAAACAGTTTTTTAATATTCAATTTAATTTGAATTGTATTTTTGAATTATATTGTGATCATTTAATACATGATATTTAACTTAACATAATGTCAGTGAATTATTTTAACTGTGTATATTATTTATTGTAAATTTTGAAAATAGCTTCAAATTTATGTAATAAAATAAGTTTTAAATTACTAAATTATAGGAACTGGTATTGGAAATTTTATTGGCTATTTAGAAGACATAAGGTTTTGGTGGGAAGCTCTATCTAACAGGTAAATATTTCTTCATCTTTCATCATTCATCTTTTATCTTTCATCTTTCATCTTCTTCATCTTCATTTCTTCATCTTCAGGACTTTCTTCATCTATTAGATTATTATTTAGTCTCTAAAATTGTTAAAACACAGTAATTTGTTACCCTGAAGTGACTGGTTGTATTGTTTAATCTTTATAGTCCCTCTGATATATCACTTAAACTCAATATTTATTTTACTCATTGGATTCATGTTAAGAAATTAATAGACCAATGTCAAGCTAGGGTCTTGACGTTGCTCAATTTCTTCAGTATATGTTTAAGTCATAAGTGGATGAAATATAATGAATACATTTGAGCCAGGATTATTTAAAAGTATTGTATTCTATTAGTCTCTATTGTTAAACGATACAGAAATAGACAAGTGACAGTAAAATATTAAAAATATATTGAGTCCATCCAGCAAGGTTATCTAAAATTGTACAGTAATTTTTGATGATAATTGTGGTTCGTAAAATCACATTAATTAGTGTCCTGTCAGAGAATGATCTAAGATCCAAAAAACCTTAGAAAACAAAGAACAAAGAAGATTCTCTGATCTTTTTTGAAGGCTCCAATCATCATATTCCTTCATCAAAAAAACAAGTTCTGCTGTTTATTCGTTAGTAATTGGTTCCCTTACCAATTCGGATATTTCAGATAGCAAACATTAGAAATTTTGTCATTGGATATTTAAACGAAATTTTCAAGAATCTGAAATTTTGAGATATTTTTCAAGTGTCTAAGACAATATTCAGTACAAAAAATCTAACATAATTCCTCATAAAAGTATTTTAGGTGCATATTTAAGATTCTTAATATATGATCTTAGTTCAGGATCTTTTATTCTAAGATCTTATATATAGCTCCACACTGCACATTTTATTGGGAGGGTTAAAAAAAGATCTTTCAATTAAGAATTACAAATTACTAATATACAGGGTGTCACGAAATGATGGGGCCTACCCCTACAGCAAATTTGGTAAAAGGTACATAAAAAATTCTTTTTC
>JAQIXG010002124.1:0-18732 GCA_034700105.1 Oconnorella tubifera | reverse complement strand
ACTTTCTACGAAAAAATTTCAAATTTCAATTTAACCAAGCTCTATAATAGAGCAGTCTCGTAATTTTATGATTTTTTTGTCAAATAATTTGTTGATTTTTTTATGAAAGTGTTATTTTATAAGCAGAGAATCTATAGATAAAGTTGATAACAAAAATAGCCACTGTTTGTTCTTATCTGAGCCTGCAATTTGTTTTTGTCACTGATACGGGTGTATTTACGAAGTTTTGTGGCAAATAAGTGCAAAACTTTTGCTCATCAGTTTACATTCTGTCGTGACTTTTAACTATGATGTAAGCTCATAATATTTCGTGGGGATTGCCTCAAGGTCCCGACAGTCCCAATGGTTAATATTGGACAAATATTTCAAGAATATTTACCTCTTTTAATGAAGCAATTGCTAAACTTTTATGCACTTGAAAATACTGGCTTGGTTAAATAGAAATTTTAAGTTTTCTTCGTAGAAAGTTCATAACTTTGAACGAATTGAGGTATCAACAGAAATTTGATCTTTAATGTCAAATTTCCTCCTATACAAACTCACAAAAGTTTTAAAAAATATATTTTTTTGGGCATAGTTATCGCAAAGTCGCTATGGGGTTATTTTTTTAGCGCACTATGTATATATAGGCATATATGTTCAGTAAATGTTTTATAAATCATTATTTTCAATAATATAAAAATATTACAATAATTTATTTGGAATAATTATTGATTTTTACTGCTGCAAACTTTTTATTACAAAATCATCGTTTTAATTTATGAAGCCATTATTGTACACAGTGTCGATTAAAGCGCAAGGGCACATTAATATATTATTTGTCTATTATGTTCAATGTATTTTTATTAGTAAGAGTAGTTGTATTTAGACCTATAGAGATATAATGAGTTGCGCTTAATCACTTACTTATTTCAGTTTCTGTCTCCATTTTACTTCGATTACATGTATTTCAACCCCACCATCATATATTCAATGAAAAATTAGTAAATCATCACAAGAAGGGGGGGAGGTAAGCTGCTAAACTCACACTTTTTTACAAAAAAAAAACACTTTTCACTTTCAATGAGGAGGTTGATTTTCTGGGATCGATGAAGAATATTTTCTTAGCTAATGGGGCAGATCACCTGATACTATAAATGGCCCAAGAGCTGCTAGTGATGCAGTAACATTATGCGCACTCGGATAAAACAAAACAAAAGGCACGGGTAAAATTCAGATTTTCTGATTTGAGATTTAGATGGGTAAAATGCTGATTGGATATAATTTTTTTCTTCTGATTGCTGTATAAAATGCCAATTGAAAAATGCTTGCACAAAATAATAAAACCATCTTACCCGAATTTTTTATTTCAATTTAAATTTCATATAATTACATTTTCATCTAAATATAAGAGATAAACATTAAATATGAACGAAAAACATTAACAATTTAGAGTATAGTTTATAGAATTAAATTTTCATACAGAATTGGTAAAATATAGTACTATAGTGAGTTTAAACATTATTTGAAAGAATAACTAACATTACCATAAATTATACTTAATTTAAGTATTTATACTTAAATTTCAAAAGAACTGAATTACATCATCAGACTATCTTCAAACACTCCTTTCATCTTTATCCAACTGAGCTAAATTAACTAAAAGCTACATCAGCAAATACTGTCTCCATTGAGTACATTTTAGCAGTTAACAACAGATAATTCTTCTTTAGGATCTTTTCACATAATTGCTACATTCAATCATCAATTATTCATCATTTTTGACTTCTTTTCAACAATTAAAAAAACGCTTCAGAATATCTTATAACAACTCAACGCTCTTGTCATCTTTATTGACTGAACCAAACTATATTCAATCAGCAATTACTCGCCTTCATAAGTACTTCTCAGCAGTATTATTATTTTTATAATAGCAATTATTATTATTATATTAAATTTGCTGATTTTATTGTAATAATCATCATATTAATAATTATTATTACTAGTATTAATGTGTATTAATAATAATTAATAATAATATGGTGTAATGAAAGTATGTAATGAAGGGTAAAATGCTGATCCATAGGCATTTTCAAATCAGCATTACAACAACAAAAGGGCATGGACAAAATTATGATTTGCTGATTGAAATGAGTAAAATGCTGATTTAAAAAATGCTTTAAGTAAATGCTAACTTATGCTTTTATACTTTACTAATTTGCTGATCACAATTGCATTGACAATAGAACAAAAGCTCTATATTGACACTTAACTCAAATTACATTCACTAAAGTAATTAGCAAACTAAATTGTATTCAATAAAAAAACAGATTGAAAATCTGACACATATTGGTGGTCAACAAATTGACCCCAAATTGTATAATTAAATAATTATTTTAAGCAATCCATTGTGCTGTAGAAAAAATTTCATTTGCCTATAAACAATCTTGACTATCATCATTATTCCCTGCAAATACTCCATTCAAATAGCTTGAAACCCGCTTCAGTCAAAGTATGAATAAATTGAGTTGACATTTCAGTAATTATAGTACAATGACTGGCAATTTCAGTCATTGTATTACATAGCCTAGTGGTGTCAGGCAATGTAATACCTGACACCACCAGGCTATGTAAAATGACTGATCGTTTGAATCTTTGTAATACAACGAATGATTTCACACTTTGACTGCAACATAAATTCACTTCAATATACTTCAATATCACACATACTTTAATAATTCAACTGGTTACAATTTTTGACAATAACTGTTTATCCTTGTCAGTAATAGTGATAAATACAATATTAAAAACAAAGTTATATAACCTGACACACAAACTTGCTGAATACTAATTCCACGAGTGTATTCATCATGAACTGCATCAAATGAGCGCATACTCTTAAAATGAGATTGTTGCTTAATACAGCCATTTTCTGCTAAAAATATAATAATTAAAATATTTAAATTTTTCTGATGTCTACAAGTACAATTGACATTACAATAACTAAAACTCTACATTTAATAACTTGCACAGTGATATATTATTTTACACTAACCCATGGCCTTGATTTGATTTTTAGGACTAAATAGTAGGCTTGATATTGAACTTACAAGTCTCAAGTAAAGTCAAAGATTTAAAAATTCTTGGCCTTGAAAATGACATATTATAATATGATAACTCAAGTACCGTAAGACAGAGTCAAAGATGATATCAACGGTGTGCGCGGAATGCACAAAAATCAAGTGATGAATGAACAATTGACATAGTTAAATAAATGCCATTTTACAAGGTGTCAAAAGAAAAAAATATCTGCACTTTATGAGGAGAGCAAAGCAACCATATATCACACTGGTGATATAACTGTACATTCTTAGTTTAATACTTGTTAATCCTTTTAAAATTAAATTCATGCTTGTTGGGACTAATCAACAAACTAGCTGCTGTAATCTCAGTGTCATCTCTGAAATCTCATATTTCTAACGTCTATCACTTTCTTTGTTTCATAGCTGTCAACTTGCCAAATTCATTATTCTCTTGATAGTAGCGAAGCAATGGTAGTCGACGTGACAATCATTGCAGACATGCCACACTGGCTGAAGTACATCGGAAGAAAATGGTCCACTGCGATAAGAGAGCATGTTTCTAGATATGCAAGTATCCCAGCTCAGTCAAAGTGACATTCTCAAACATGAGTGTTAATTGGAGGCGAGTTCTCATCTGGCTTGACTATTAGAGGGGTTGGTTTATTATTTTGTAAAATTATTGGATAGTGGTCGCAACCACAAAGAATATCATGAACTGACTACGAAATATTCAGCATAATTGAGACGAACTACTCGTGCAATGAAATAAATTGTCAAGTGCCTGGCATTGTTCACTAAAGTGATATCAGAGAGTGGCTCAAATCAAGTGACAATGCACACAAGTTCTATTCAAGATTTTAAATGCAAAGGGTGGAGGAAGAGGTAATTCAACTCTGACCGCAATTGTATCAGAGGGCAACCTGATCTCAGCTTTTTGATGTTTGTTATATCTCCTGTGCACCCCCTTATACCCTTATCAATTGCACGCAGTATAAGACCTGATATAATATTGAATTCAATATTGAATTCCATTTTCATCAGCGGCTTCCACTATTAAAAAAATGTGGAAGTGAATTATTTGCAGCCACAAATAAAATATTTTACAAAGTTTCTGCATTTGTATTTGAGTTTGATCCATCAAGTCTGGTATGACAGCTTTTTGTTCGGCGGAGAATCTGCAGAAATCATGCCCAATATTGAATTGAATGTTTCAAAAAAATGGGCGTTATGCTGTACCCAAAGAGATAAATTCAGCTTCAGTACCTGAGCCACAACACACCATCAGAATCCAGAAAGGAAACCATTAGGGATCCAGCATGGACAAGCCGCAATAGCACATCAGGAACTATGCTAGCAGGTACTATAACGACAATCACCAAAATTGCCCAGGGGGCTTCTAATAAGTTTGCCCTGCATGACGATTCCCTCCAATCACTGCAGTAGAAGCAAGCCTTTTTCTAAGATTTGAGAACAAATGTTACGGAATGTGTTTGCAAACTAAAAGCAACGTATTTGAGTTACTATTCAACTGCCAGGATCTCACCCTCTTGAACACATTATGTAGCTCATAGGAAACCCAAAATTATATGCAAGTGAGCTGGGAGTTTTTGCGAAGCCGGAACTATTTAAACAATAAAACAAACTCACACACCGATAGTTAATGAGATCAACAGGACACCTGGGAAAGAGAGAAAGAGTGAGAGAGAAAGAAAGAGAAAGTGAGAGAGAAAGAAAAAAAGAGAGAGAGAATTTCAACAACAGGGTGAGGGAGGGTGAGTTAGAGAGAAAGGCAGAGCAAGAGAGAAAAAAAGAGAAAGATAAAGAAGAAGAGAAATAAAGGGAGAGAAAATAAAGAGAGAGAGTAATAGAGAGAGAAATCTCTCTTTAGAAAGAGAGATAGAGAGAGAGATAGAGAGATAAAGAGATGGAAAGAGAGAGAGATCAAATTTAAACAAAAAAAGTAAGAGAGAGAAAGAAAGAAATAGATAGAGATTGAGGAATGCAAAACAGCTGAATTAGTATCAAACTTATAATAGAATCAAATATAATATTATGCTAATTGGACTTTTTTGTATACAATTCGGTACTCAGACTTATGATTACTCACTCGTTGAGTAACGTTTGGCACTCAGTCAATAATGCTTAACAAAAACAATCTTAGTTATTGTATGAGTGTAAAAGTAAAGTAAAAGTGCTATGAACTAATATTAACTGTAAGAGCCTGTCCTTATGACTGTCAATCTCTCAAACACATCTGTCCATTGAATGATAATATAAATTACACAAGTAAAATGCATAAGGGGATTCATAATTATGTAATGCTGAAAATGATTAATTTTGACCCACCCACCCTGTAACGCACCATAACGTTTGCCATGACCCAAATACCCACCCTCCCTAGCGTTATGTAATTAATTGAATAGCTGAATAACATTTTGTTTAGTTTTACTAAAACTAACAACATGCATGTGAACACCCAACGCAAGAGGGAGCACTCTTCCTCCTTAATTTTTTTATTGGCTAGTTTTTAAATTTTTATAATTTGTGAAGCAGGGAGGAGCAATTGCCCCCCTACAAAGGCGTGCTGAAAACGCACAAGGTCCTACAGCAGCAACAACCACAGTACCTCGTCATACTGGCCAGAACGTACCAACCTATCATTTCAGCATCGTCTCACCAAGCCATCGGAAATAAAAACAAAACTCGTGCAGCAATCATTCATTTGTGCAGCAGAGAAGATCTGAAATGGTCTGCACAAGTGTCTCAAATCATCCAAGATACTAATCACTTAAGATAAATTAAAAAGCCTTTTTTTTGCCCAATCTTTAAAGTATCGACCGTAGACTGTACCCATTCCGCACCTCAGAATTGTCAGCGATCTGACAAGGTATAGTGTGTAAGAAGTGCATGATACAATAAAATTAAAAGATTATATTGAAAGAGATTGAAAAAAATAGATAAAAAAATATTATAAGATGGGTTACCTTTTGAGCAGTTTACAGCTGAACTGTGCATAGCGCTGGCAGTACCAATACCAGCTCTACGCAAAAGACTGCCTAAATAACCACACTTTAATGCCTCAATAACTGCTGTCTTGCCAACAGCAATATTTCCAAATACTTTAATTTTTATGCGTCTCAGTGAAATACTTGTAGGCAATAGCTGTTTAATGAAACAGTCTTGCTTTTCCTGAAATTAATGACAGATATTTTAAGACTGTAACAAAATATATCTATACAGCTGAATTACATTAGCTTTATACCCTATTTTAACAAATGTAATCCGCACACGTGTATAACATGAAGACTTCAAATTGTAAAAAATAAATTAGATAACTTACACACAAATATACCCCGCAAATAATACAAGCATATAGACAATGTAATACAGCATTAAGGTATTAGTATACCTGTCGACTATTAACCAACTGCAATCTAGTAACCAGATGCCAATTGTCAAGGCCTATTAACCATTTTTGACATAAATATCTTAGTAACTATTGAAAAATATAAAAAATGGCAGTCACAAAGATTGATAAGTTCTAATACTTCCTACAATTTTTTGTCTCCAAGTTGTTTTATGTTGTAATAAAAATTAGCAACTATATTATGGCATTAACTTGAAAACAGCCAACTCGACATAAAACATATGTCGAGTTACAATTAACCCAAACGAACAGTTTTCTTAATTATAACACTTTAATAACATTTTTCGTATATACAGTATATATATTGTTAGTGGTATCGTATTATTGTGATTAAGTACAACTTAAGCGAACACCTACCATAACACTGATATTCAGAAGCTGGAAACGCTTAAATCTGGACATTTTCAGATAACGTGTCCTTTCCTCGTCAATCTATCTGAACCCGGCAACCACAGCTGATTTATTTGCAAATCAGTTGAAGACAGACATTACCAGAATATTGGATGACTTGATACCGCTACACAGGATTACCAGAAGAAGTGATAAACCAAGCAATCACTGGTTGTCGGAGGAAGCTGGAAAGGCGAAGAAAAGATGGTGACAACTCAAACAACAATGGAAGGCAACAGGATACGAGAGTATACGGGTCGCCTACAGGCAGGCATGTAAGGTTGCGAATCTATATAGATAATCGTCTAAGTTCGTCTGTCCTTCCTTCCATCCATCCATCCTTCCCTCTGTAACTCGATAAAAATGCTGCTAAAACTGATCATCATGTTTCTATTATAAGGCATGATAATATGATAATATATATATTATGTTCGCACATTAGAACAAACTAGATAAAAACTCCAAACTGCTGCTAAAACCGATCATCATATTTCTATTATAAGGTGTGATAATATGATAAGATACGTTCTCACATTAGAACAATAGGTTATCCCTCTCGTACAACAGTCTTTCACTCTTCACTTTGTAATCGATAAAGTTTCAAATGTTCATAACAATACTGAGTGGTATAGTGGTAGGGCTTCTGACTCAAGATCAAAATGTTGAGCGTTCAAATCGCGTCGGGTCAAATTCTTTATTTCTTTTATTTTGCTAATTTTAAGTTTAAAGTTAAAATTTCAGTTTTGATCTATCCATTTTGCAATTTTTAAAGTTAAACTTTAAGTTTTGATTATCGTTAGGTTAGGATCAGCTGGAGAGATCGAGTTAGGGGAGAGGGGGAGAGAGGGGGAGAGGACTAAATAATCAGGGGGACAGGGGGAGAGGAGGAAAGGGGAAGAGAGGGAAAGGGGGAGTTAGGGGGAAAGGGGGAGAGGGGGAGTTATGGGGCGAGGGGGATAGGGGAGTTACGGAGATTTCAACATTTCTGTTTTTTTTTTTTATGCCTGTCGTCCGACAGGATTTGCTACTAGTAGACTAATAAATAGTGTTACAGAATCAAGTCGTGATCCAAAGCAGCCATGGCAAGTCATTAAGGGTATCCTACACACCAATCGTTTGGGTTCAACCAATCAGCAGGGAATGAGTACCAAGTTTGCGTCCTTCCTTTCATTGAAGATTGAAACAACAAAGGCGTCAGCAGCGGAATGTGCAAAAAGAATCAGTAGTAGTACAAATTTCACAAAACAGAAAACTTCACTGTCGTCACTTGACCTCTTCACTCTGAATACGAAATCAGAGGTCCTGAAATTCATTACAAAACTGCCAAATGAAACAATACCACTTGACTTCATTCATACGTCAGTCTTGAAGTCATGCTCCGACGTGTGTGTGCCTCTTGTCACCAAACTCATAAACCTGTCTTTCAGCAAGGTGTGCTTTCCTTAGCAATTCAAGCATGTCAGGTTACACCACTCCTTAAAAAAGCAGGTCTGGATGAAAGTCACGATTGAAGTTCTTTAAGGATCAGTCCTCGGCCAATTTCTTTCCTCAGCATTCGTTTCACCAATATCAGACATTATAACCTCGCACAGCGTACAATTCCATCAGTATGCCAATGACACTCAACTTTACATGGCAGTCAAATCAAGCTCGAACGTGCAGAGCATCCGGAATCTAGAGTCATGCTCATGCGCTGTCCATGACCGATTTGCACCTAAGTTTGCAGATGTTTCGCAGATAAGTTGGGGATGTTTCGGGTGTGGCTGTTGCAGGTTCACATATCACATTCTCAGTGAAATTAAAAAGCCTGGGAGTCACACTTGATCAAACTCTCTCTTTCGATCAGCAAGTGAAGAATATCATAAAGGCAAGTAACTTCCACATCAAGGCACTACAACACATCCGACCAGTTCTCGATAAGAAAGTTGCAAATGTAATAGCCCACAGTATCGTAACAACAAGGCTAGATAATGCAACTCGTTGCTCTATGGGACCTCCACAGCGAACGTTAAAAACTTACAGCGAATGCAGAATTCCTTGGCTCGAGTAGTAGCCTGTACCAAGAGAAGGGAACACATCACTTCGGTACTAAAAGATAAGCACTGGCAGCCAGTAGAGCAGTGCACTACAAAGTTGCAATGATAAACAACCACAGTACCTCATCAAACTGGCTAGAATGTACCAACCTACGTGACACCTCCGTTTACCTGGTCAGCACCGCCTCACCAAGCCATCGGAAATAAAAGCGAAACTTGGGCAGCAATCATTCACCTGTGCAGTTGAGAAGATTTGGAATGGTCCACCTGAGTGTCTCAAGATCATCCAAGATACTCGACACTTTAAGGATAAGTTAAAAAACTCATTTTTTTCTCAGTCTTTAATGTTTCGGCCGTAGACTGTACCCATTCCACACCTCGGAATTGTCAGTTATCTGACAACGTACCATGCATTAGAAGTACAAACTACGAATATGAATTAAGCTTTGCATTTAGAATAAAGTACTAAAAAATTGCAGTCACAAACATTGATAAGACATAATATTGTCTAAAATATTATTGTCTCTAAGTTAATGATTAATACCTGCATCATTACCTCCTGAATTTTCTTAAAATACTCTATTTTTCAAATTAACACATTGTTTGCATATATGATGCTACTAAAGCTATTGTCAACACTCAGATGATAGTCAACAATTTGCATTCCATATCAATCAGCAGTCCATACATACGCATTTCTTGTAATGAATTAGTATGAGAGCATCCATATCTTTCAGTGCTTTCCATTCTGGATTACTACTGCTGAAATGCTTAGTGTCTTTCACCAAAAAGAATGAAATTTAGTAAATGGAACTCCCAGCAAGTAGAATATACATATGACAGCAACTATATTTGATGCAATTGCAAGGCAAATTGAGTGTCAATGCTTCCTGCATGAGATTTATCCCTACTGTATTATCTCAAGTAAGTGTCGTGCAACCGCAGCGGCTTGAAAGGAAGGATACACTATTCACTCAAAGATACTAATATCTTTGAAGCTTTGACACCACAATAGTATTGGAGAAGCATTCAAAGGTTGTTCTGCTGTTCATCTTTTTGACTTACAGAATACATCCATAGTACCTCCATAGTACCTTTATCACCTGTCGTTTATCACATGTTTATCGCCTGTTATACATCTGCTTATATATTTTATAGTTATAGTGACCTACAATGTATTAAATCAATTTTTGAGAGTAATCTTAAAGCTACAAAGTTTATTTTAGGCGATTTTAATTGGCCAGAATTTAATTAAGATGTAAACGGGGTTGGGTCATCCATTAAGCCTAAGGCAATATTTGAACCAGGTTCATGTTATGGTTTAATTCAAGTCAATGATAGGGCTACCAGAGGATTAAATATGCTTGATGTTGTTTTAATGAATTATCCTTTATTAATAACTGGTTTAACTATAAGTCCTCCCTTAGGCTCAAGGGACCATGATAGTCTTGAAATAACAGTACTTGGCCCAAACAATAAGTTTAGTAATATATAGAAATTATAAATAATTTTTTATTAGATGATGATCTACATTTTATTAATAGATATAATTTCTCTTGACCAAAGCAAATTGATTAGTGGTAGTTTTCTTCAAAATCATGATTGGTTAGCTATGTTTTCTTCCGCTGCGACATCTAATAAATGCTAGGAACTGCTTAGAAATTACTTATATTATGTATTTATTATATGTGTTCCTTATAAATTAGCAAGCAACTCAGTCAAATGCAAAGCACCATGAAGCAACCTAAAAATATCACTAAACGACTCTCTAAGAAAAAAAATTATGGCTTGCAATAAAATTGAAAAATTCAACTGGACTCAAAAATAAATATGCACAAAATAACTGTGCACAAAGGAAATAATACAGATCAAAAAATCTGAATTAGAGAGTGAAGCCCTCATTCTTGAGAAATAAAACCTAGGTGCACTTTATAATCATATAAACTCACAATGAAACATACAACAAAGATAGTACCCTTTAAACGTTTAAACCTTTAAACCTAAAAAATAATACTCCTGTGTTTACTGACAGTACTAAAGCTACGTTATTAAATAAACATTTTGTAAAGGTTGGTGGTACTTTTGATAATGAAATACTTCCTGATTTTAAACCCTAAATCAATCATAGGTTTCTAGATACTATTTACTTCTCTCAAGCTTAAATTAAGAAAACTTTATGCAAGCTTGATAATAACTCATCAGAGGGAATTGATGGTCTTCCTACAATAGCGTTTAAAACACTCAAGGATCATCTAGTCTGGCCGCTTAAAATGTTATTTATATTAATATTTCAACATGGTACTTCGCCTGATCAATGAAAAACAGCTATTGTTAAGCCAGAATATAAAAGGGTAGTGCTGCAGATCCTAATAACTATAGACCGATTTCACTAACCTAATTATGTTGTAAGATGATTGAGTCAATTTTAAAATTGTATCTTGTAAAATATAATACGAGTTTGAGTTAATAACTTCACATCAACATTGTTTTCATAAATAACACTCAACCATCACAAATTTAATTAAATAATTGAATGATTGGACAAATTCTCATGAGCATAACAAGTCTATTCAAGTATTGTACGCTGACTTCGAAAAGGCATTTCTATACAAAATTTCTATACCAAAATTACTTCATGAGATTAGTCTACTAGGCATTAGTGGAACTTGTTTAAATATTTATCGTTATTTTTAACTAATTGATCTCAGAAGGTTAGAGTGGGAAAATCAGTCTCTAACTTCAGTCGCGTAACCAATGAAGTTTTGCAAGAAGTGTTCTGGGATCATTTTGGTTTCTTACACACATCAATAATCTTCCGATGTTTTTTCATCCAAGGTGTGTATACAACTTTTTGCTGAAGATTTAAGAGCCTATTTTAATAGTAATTATCAAGTGAATATTTTTATTATCTCTATTTTAGTCAGATTTTATGACTTATGGCATGGAGCAAAACTTTGAAATTAAACATAGCCCTAAATAAAAGTGGATCTCATGAGGCCGTCAGCTAGATGAACCTATAGTTTCTCTGACAACCTCCAAATAGCAGTCCAATACTATTTGTATTCAGTAATGTTAAATAGAGTAATAATACCTCATTAGTGTTATTTTTTTCTTTTTTTATTTAAATACTTTACTCAAAATTGAATATTTCTTTTCCTTATGAACCTTATTTGCTGTATACTGCATTTGTATATTATATTATAATTGTGAATTGTTATTTAAAAATAAAAGATGATGATGATGATGATGATTTAGTAACAGGAAAGTCATACCCTAAAGATGCAGTAACATTACTAGAAGTAAATGGGATCAATTTAACGGCTTTTGAACTAGTGCGAGATCTTAATCTTTTGGTCGATAAATATCTAGACTTCTCGAAACAAATTGCTGAAGTTGTAACAAAAGCAAAAAAGAAAAACTATTGAATTTTTAAATCTTTCAATAACTGTAATGTAAACTTAACGATTTTTACTTTTATAACTTATATTTTATTCCTTGTTGAATATTGTTCTTATGTTTGATCACTATTTAAACTAAGTGGTACATAATTTTCGATATTTGGAATGAAATTTAAGTAACATCAGGTTTGCAAATGTGTTTTACTTATATATGCGGTTGTCAATTATGTAACATTGATAAAATACAGCTAAACCTTTCTAACAGCTTGATTAATGTCCGGGTAACTGCCGAAAGCGCAGAGAAAGGGGTGTGTTTAATAATCCTTTGTGTACTCAAGTATTTATTTGTAGGAACTATTAACCGTGAACTAGAGTAATTATCGACGACCACTAAGGTCTCGAGTAGATGTTACGTAACAGCATATATATCGATGACAGAGTGTTGATTTTTCGTCGTAATTATTGAGAATGTTTTTGTGTGTTTCAGTTAAGTTTTTTTTGTTTTGTCACTTAAAATTTAAAATTGCATTCTTCAATCTTTAATTTCGGGGGCAAAATTCGGATGAATAAGGAGGCTTTGTAGCAAAGTTGAATTTTTATATATTTTAGATATTATTTTTGACTGTATATTTATTTCAGTATTATTATGATTTATCTATTATAATACAATACGAAGCAACTGTGACCGATGACTGGTCATGGCTGGAGATTTTTGATGTGTTTGAAGTTGAATGATTGGACATATTGTTTAGTCAATAGAATCAGGTTTTAGCTGATATAAAAACTCTTGCGAGGCGACGCTTGAACGTTCTTGAAGCGTTGTTTATAGTGGCTGAACCTAGAAACCCCGGCGTAGAAGAAATGCCGGTATTTAAGAATAGATTGAGAAGAAGAATTTTATAATTACAGACGTAATTTACAATTATAGCAATAACTATGAAATTATGAACAAGTTTATATTTGTATGAGGGAAACGTGTATGTTGGTCGACGATTTAGAGTATAGACAATTGATTTAGAATTCAGAAGAATTGATTTAGAATTCAGACGATTTATTTAGAATTGAGAAGAGTTGATTTAGAATTGAGAAGAATTGATAGAGAAATACTGGTGGCTATCTGTTATGAGCTGACTGGTGTTCACTTCGATGACGAATGGATCGGGTCAGTTTAGTCAATAAAATAATCGACTTTGATTTGTCTAAGATTAGCATTTAATTTGTATGATTAATAATTTAATTATACTTCTAATTTGCATTGATAGTTGGTATTTTAAGGTAATGCATTTTAACTGTAATACTTGTGTATTTATATTTAGATTTATAATTGTTGGTGGTTTATTTTATGTGCTTCATTGAATTGTAATATATAATTTCACTGAATGTGAAATTATATATTTTATGTTATATTTTTAACTGTATTCTATTTTATTGTTCTTGTGTTCGAGAATGTTACTTGTCGTAATACTTTATATTAAGATATTTTTATATTAAGATATTTATGCTAAGATTGGTGTTGTTATATATATTGATTAATTTAGCTGATGTAATTAGTTAACATTAAATTATAGTCTCGGCGTGTCCATCCTGGTAAAGTAAAACAAAGAAATGTAAATTAACATCTAATTATATAGGCCATGGTATTTGAAATATAAATATTAGGTATGTTATTTATGACTTAGTATGTATTATTTAATAAGATGTTAAAAAGCAGAAGTGAAACGAGTCCATCATAGAGTTTCCACCAAAACCCGGATCCAGAATATAAGTATCAATTTTATCGAGATTGGTTAATTAAGTAAAGTCCCCACCCCTTCTAATTTATTTTACAAAATTACTACCTTTTTTCTGACTAATTTCGATATTATTCAGAAAGCTAACTAATTTCGTACTAATTCCGTACTAATTTATCTGCATTAGTGATTTTCCTCCCATTTGATGGTTGTCCTCACCTTAGTCTTTATGTACTGTTACTGTTAGAATAACAAAGAGTATGATGTAGTATATAATTGAACAAATTAATTTTCTACAAGTGAGATTTACTTTTCAGTTTGACACAACTAAAACTGACAGTAAAAATTTAAATATAAAGTATTAACACAAACCAGTTTAAGTCTGCTAAGTAGTTCAGCACATTCATTGTGACCTTGTGCCATGGCCATTATTTCAGCACTGACACCATCCTGCAGTAAATAAATCTGTTACTATAGAGCATACCAATATACAAAAAATATGATGGAAAAATGTATGAATTATCAAATGAATAATTGATAATTGACTATTTTAAACAAAATTAAAACAAAATGACTATGACTAACATGACTATGAGGCAAACCCCAAATATAATCTATGGTCTTGTCATAGCGAAAGGTCACAATACAATGAAAACTGATGCGCACAAGATTTGACATGGATTATCAAAAAAATTCGTGAACACATCCGTATCGGCAGTGAGAAAGAGACTGTAGCCGCGCATAAGAACAGATAGAGATTATTTTTATTATCTACTTTATCTACAGATGCGATGCTCATAAATTTAACCATTTTTAAAAAAAATCAGCAAAATATTTCACAAGAACTCATCAAATTCTGAAACTGCGCTATTACAAAGCATTGTTAAATTGAAATTTAAACTTTTTTCATAGAAACTTCATAGCTTTTGAACGCCTTGAGTTATCAAAGTGAAATTTGGTAGTTAGATTTCAAATTTCTTCCTCTACAAACTGAATAATGTTAAGAAAAAATATCATTTTAGCTTAGTTATCGTAAAGTCGATAAGGGGTTATTTTATTTGGCATACCCTGTACATGAAAAAATTATAAATACTTAACAAATCTTCATATCTTTTCAAAGCTGAAGCTCTAAACAATTTTGACCCCCGTATCTGCCCAGACTCCAAACTCTCAACATATAACAATCTTCTCGGAGAATGTCGCTTTGTCACTGTTGATTCGTCTTGAAAAATTCGTCTTAAGGATGGTTTGTCTCAATAAAATCAGTTTAAAGAGTTTAAAATGTAACAAGGTCTTGAGACTCAAGTCCTTGTTACTTTTGCAAGGACCTTACAAAAAATTGTACTATAGAGTAGGGTGGTCCTTATTAATATGGGGAAAAAATAAATTACTCCAATTTCAGCTATGACCCCCTCAAGTTGTTCCATTTAATACAAAAATATTTTAGAAAAAATTTCAGCAAAAAATCTTAATATTTACTGGTGGCTAAATCACATCAAAGTTTTACCATACCAAGCATTACGTATATTATACTACACATATGCATAAAAACCACTTTTACACTTAGTCATCTTCTTTTAAAATGTTGGCTGTTTTGCGTTGCTATTTATACGTTTAACTAGACTGTATTGTATTTAATAGAGTTTTGTATTTACTTGATCAAGGAATATTGTATTTAAACGCGTTGCTTAATAGTTCTTAATAGTATATTTTGCCAAAATGTTTTTATAGAACCATGTTGATTCAATGGAATGAAACCTCAGAGTTTCTTGAGCAATGTGGCTTTCTTTGCACCAGGAAAGCTTTTGCGGTGCTTCTGAATTACCTGCAGCGCGTTCTGCAACTGTTCTTCATTTTGAAAGCGACCTGGCTCAGTTGCTTTACTTGATCAAGGCATTGTTGTTCTCGACATGATCGTTGGACTCTGCCAGTGAGCTAATTATTGCCTGGACAGTCTTGAAGTTATCTCCGTCATTCCAGATATCAGGTTCTTCACCAAGAAATCCATCTGGCAACCCGAGCATCGAAAATATATTTTGACTTGCTTTAGTTACAGTATCAATGAAAGTCTTTTGATGCACCATCGACAGATCCACTACTGTACACGGTTTCATTTGCACCATCTGTTTCTTGTGCAGCATTAACTATGGCATGCTTGGTGTTGGAATCTGCCTCTTGGCCAAAGAGGTTCAAGAGGATCAAATCCTCTGTGAGGTACCATAGATGTCCACATTGTCCAGCCATCTTCTGTGATGTCTCTATGCCAATATTTTTTTAAAGAGAGGCTTCAAATTGCTTATATAGCTGAAAGTTATTTATATCAGCAGTAGAAGCCACTGTCGAAAGATACCAGAACTCCAAGTAATTTTTCATGAGAATATGTTGAGATCTCAGAGTTCATTATATTCTTTTGCCTTTATTTTAAACTGTGATCGGAACAAGCACACTTTCATGCTGTAAATGCCTTTTAGCATCCATCTGACTTGATGCATAATTGAACTTCGATCTCCAAACTTTGCTCACTTGATGGGATATTGCTGTCCAAAGAAAATCAATGTAAGTGTCAAAATATCTTTGCAGTCGTCACATGGCTGCTGATCGCATATCTGTTGTTTACAAACTGAGATCACGTCGCAAACAGCTGTCAGCTCTAATTTACAAGTTTCATCTGAAAAAGTATTTTCATATCTGTCTGGAGCAACAGATGTCCAGTGTCCAGGAAAGAGCTGAAATAGAAGAATTTTAGGTGCACCGCTGGATCCCATACATTCGCAAAACGCGGAAGCCAATACAAGTTCCATTATATGATGTCGACAGCCAAAGTTAGAAGAGAATGCCTAAATGCTGATAAAAAATGGTACAAGCTCCGGATATTCAGCTTGTATTAGAACTTGTGGTGTTGAAGCACATGGCTCAACAAGATCTTCAACTTTTAGTTTCTGATTGTAGCATTCACCGCATTGGCCATAGCTTGACAATTTCCGGCTGGTATATTTGGAACATATAACAACTAAAGAACTTGAACAAGATTAAATAGAGTGTCTCAAAGGTGCCATACAGTGCACCATTGCAGTGATCACACAATATTTACTTTATCGCCTGAAATGATATTTTTCACTTTCCGACGTCACACGCAATGTTAAAACACCATTGAACACAAAAGTTTCTTGAGCCACCTCTAAAAGTATTTTGTTTGTGCTAATATTTGACACAATTTTTTTTCAATTATTGGAACCAAATGGGAGGGTCAGAGCTAAACAATTTGAGAATTTAATATAAGGACCACCCTACTATAGAGCTTATATGAAATGTCAGTAAATTAATAATAATGATCATGTAAAGGCTGTCAACATTACTGTAGTTATTTAAATCGTTCACAACACATCAAAACTTTAATATACAACTTTTACTGTTTTTAATTTATACTTATTTTATAACTTTTGTAATAAACTAGATATAATTATAGTTATAACTATTGCTATAACTAGATTTATCACAATGAAATAATCCACCGATAGTACAAAGTAACTTTAGTTATTATTTCAAATCTGAACTGTGAGACAGTAAAGTGTCTATATATTTAAATGAACTGAATATTAGAGTGCGGAGACACAAAGAATTAGGCTGTAATATACAATTATATTTTCAATTATTGTTATCATTTTCTGATTCAAAGACATAAATGGCATATAACTTACTTATAAATATTAATTTCTATATTTTTGTTTCATAAATAATGTTTTACTTTTTCACAAAAGTTTATACTTAAATGTACAGGAAGGAAAAAATCCTTTACGAATTTTTGATAATAATTTGGCCAAAATTAAATCGCTGTATCAAAAAACATAAAACGCAACAAAAAAGTAAAAAAACCATTTAATTAACTGGCTTCCGGACCCGTTACCGATCTTAAGTTGCAGACCCAGCTCCGAAATTTGATTCTGAATCAGGTTTCAAATTTTGGATCCAAATATTGGTTCCAAATTTTGGTTCCGGAATCGATTCCAAATTTGGGTTCTAAATTAGGATTCAAAATTTGGGTTCTGAATTTGGATTTAAAATTTGGGTTCCGAACTGGTTTCGAATTTGGAGATTCCAAATTTTAAATCCAAACTGTGGTTTTAAATTTGAGTTTCAAATTTGGGTTCAGAATTTGAGTTGTTTCCAAATTTGAGTTCCGGAACTGGTTCCGAACATGGGCATTAAATTTTGAACCAGTATTTGGGTTCCAAATATCGGTTCCGAACAGGTTCCAAATATGGGTTCTGAACCGGTTCCAAATATGAGTTCCGGAATGGTTCCAAATATGGGTTCCGAACCTGGTTCAGAATATTTACTTTTAGACAAAATTTTGTTAAATCAAAATAATATCTAAAAGCTTAAAAAATTACTTTTTTGGCCCTCTCTGTTTTAATTGTTTATTTCTTTAAAATCTACATAAAAGTATATATTCAAGTTTTCAGTCCTTGGCCTTGGACAGTTTGCCCAAGTCCTTGGCCTTGGACAGGTAGCTCAAGTCCTTGGCCTTGACCTTGCGACTCAAGTCCTTGCCCTGGCCTTGCGACTCAAGTCCTTGTTAACATCACTGCCAATTAGGAGGACAATTGGCACAATCAGTAATCGGCTGCCACAAGAGAGAGAGAGAGAGAGAGAGAGAGAGAGAAAGAGAGCGAGAGAGAGAGAGAGAGA